>JAOTRO020000035.1:1148482-1165951 GCA_028566515.2 Pyracantha coccinea | reverse complement strand
TGAAGAACAATATTACTCTAAAATTGATTTTTAACTATTTATTATATTTTAAAAATATTATTTGAATTTGTTTAAATTTCATAATTTGTGGGATATTAATGCATAAATGTATGAGTTAAATCTCTTAAATGATGCTAAGGACCTCGATTAAAATATTTAAACAAATAAGGTTTCAGTCTAACAATTAGGTTGATTAGGAACGAGAACCAAAATGACCCTTAAGAATTACTAATGAAGATCTAAGAGACTAAATGCCATTGCTTAAAAATATTCTCTTGTAGATTGGTGTTTGATTGAAATTGGCGAAGGTCAAAGACAATGATTTCATTGAGTTGAGTCTTGTGTTCGGCAGTGAAGTAATTGTTTGGCTGCAATTCTTGATACTTCTAAATCTTGAAACTAGTAATTCTTGGAAGTAGTATAATAGCTTTTACAACTATGAAACTTGAAGGATTGTTGGGCACGTTGACAATTGAACTTGGTGTTCAAAATTACACAAGGTGGGCTTTTTAGTTTAAATATGTGTTGAAAGGCTACAAATTGTTTGATCATTTTGATGGCACGGCTGTGTTTCCACCTAAGTTTGCATTGGACACTGAAACTGGAGTAACCAAGGATGTTACTGTTTGGGTTAATATTTGAATATTGAGCTTAGTAGAAAGGAAGCCCAAAGGTGCTAAAACATGTCACATTTGCCTCGAAGCCCAACCTTGAAGCCTGAATGCTGATTAGAAGCCTTCACAGGTAAGACACAAGCCATGTGTCTATAACGGAAGTGACAAGTAGTGGAGACCAACCTACTATCAGCCAAAAAAACATTCTAGTGGCACTACAAGTAAAAAAAATGATGACTCACTACCCTCCAAGAGCTTTCGGGCCAGAGCGGAACTAAAATCAGTCGGGCCAAATTGCCTATAAAAGGGGAGGCAAGCATTTGAGGCAAGGATACTCAACCAATCAAACAAAAAACATACAAACTCTCATCTCAAGCCATATTTGCATCCATAAAAGTTGAAATCAACCTAGATTCAGTCATTTTAGCAATAGTTTCCTTAGAAAAGCTACCTTTTGTCTAGTGTAAAAGCTCTGCTACCTTACCTAGTGTTTGTAGTATTGATTCCCTCGTGTAAAACCTATTTACCATCCATCCCTTTTAGCATACAATCCCTGTAAACTCAAAGAGGAGTGGCTGCAAAAGGTTCAACCTTGCCAGCCAAGGTGAAATCTTGCCCAAGTCTCTTTGTTTGTATTCTAAATTAGTAGATCTATTTCTTAATGCACTTTTCAGCATGTACTCAAGTTATTTCCATCTGTTTTCTATTTAAAGTCCCATTTGCATCTGGATCTGGTTAACTTAATAGATCTGTTTTCATTAAGAGCAACTTGGAATCAAGCAAATGATTTAAAGGGCTCTGCACTCCATCCATTGGAACATACAACTCATGAGCCAAAAGTCCTTGTTTAAAAGGCAAGAAAAAGAACTTAATGCAGACTTAACCCATATGCGACAATCCTTTGATAACAAGAAGTTTAAGTAACTTGGGGCTTAAGTAATCAACTTAAAACACACTTATTCTATATTTTCTATACTAAGATAGCAGTGGCATGCCTAGTATTTTGTTAGTTTTGATTGCAAGCCTCAAGGCCTACACTTAAGGTCCCACAAATGCACCTTTCAGAACTAACTTCGAGCTTTTATTGCAGCACACTACCAAGCAAGAACCTACCAAACATACACACACAAAGAACCATCAACACTTGGGGAGCAGTGCGAAGGGCTAGATCCACATTTTGGCACGAACATAGTTTCGGCACGCCTAGTGTGCACATTTTCTTGTATGCCAAGAAGGAGAAAGAAAGAGCTAACCTTCAGGTGGAACACAGAGTACGGCCCCCCTAGTGTCTACCGAGATCAAACATGATAGATCATCCAAAGATTTCCCTTCTTTACGAGGTTCAACTATTCTGGAAAGCCCGACTTCATCTGAGAAGTCGAGATGGAAGGTGACCAATGGAGACTTGCAAGCCACCATGGTGCAAGTATTGAAAAACATGGAAAAGATTTCTCTAGAGACCAGAGGAGAAGTAAGTAGACTATGTTCTCTTACAGGGAGTTTGTAGAGGAGACTAGATCTGAAGTACTCTACCCCAAAAGATGGTTATGCTAAGGAGATGATGAGAGAGGTCAGTCTTGAGAAATAACCAGTTATTCCCCTATTTCCTTTGCTGAGGGAGAATAAGGATAAGGGAAAGAAGAAGGAAGAACAAGGAACCAGTCGCCTAGAAGTAGAAGAGATCCTGGAAACAGATTTGCCTGACCTGCTACTATTCTCACTAGATAATAGGAAGTAGGCTGGACAAGACAAAAGGAAGTATGGAATGAACCAACAAGTTAGAGAATCCAGCGGAAAAGCTGTGTCCACAACTGCGGCCAAGCCTCATCCTATAGGCCATCACCGTTGGCTAATAAAGGAGAATGGGCTAGATAAAGACAGCCCGGACCAAAGAAGGAGGGTTTCTCGGGGAATGTGGGTAGCCCAAAGTGGGAATCTTCTTACACCCCACACAACAATGCAGCTAACCAGCATCTTAAAGACGAGTTGGCTAAGCTAAGAAGGATGGTGGTTCAGAATGTTCAACCCCAAGCTCGCCCGCTGTTCAGGATCATCTACCAGAAACCCTACCCTAAGTATATTGATGAGCATAACCCTTTTCCCTTCAATTTCAAGATGCCTGCATCCCAACCTTCAGTGAGGAAGACTGCAATGTGTCATCCAGAGATCACATCTTCAAGTTTTCCATCTACTATGTGACATTTAAAGATAATCCTAACTACAAGTTAAGGTTGTTTGGAAATTCGTTGGCAGGCCTAGCATCTTAGTGGTATTCTCTATTACCCTCTAATTCGATTGCAAACTGGGGACTGATGGAGATGGTTTTCCACGAATAGTTTTATACGGTGGGTCCTGAGATGACTATCAATGACTTAGTTAAAGTGAAACAATTTGAGCACGAGTCTACAGAGGACTTCATTATGAGGTTTAGAAGAACAAAGATGAGATGCTAGTTTCTTATTAACCATTAGAACTTATATTTATTGCTCAGAAAGCCTTAAGACTACATTTAAGAAAGAAGTTTTATGATGTACAATTCAATGAGCTACAAGAGTTGGTAATTGCGGCCACCAAGTATGAGAAGCTGCTAATTGAAGAACAACAAGTGAAGCATTCATCCAAGGTGCCTCCTTTTTATATAAAGAAAGCTGCAATCCACCAACTAGAGGTTGAAGGGACAAAGCCAGAAGAAAGTGATGGTCATGGAGGAGAGAGAATAGATATGTGTGCAGCAAAGATGACCACTCCCTTTAAACTTTTAGTGGTGAAGGGATTGGTCTAGCCAGTCAATGACCAAAAGGTAGTGATGAATGATGGCGGATTTGTGCCTATGAAACCCCATAAGTATCAAAGTTATTCTTTTGCTCTGACTAAAGCAGCATAGATGTATGAAGAGTTGGTGCGGGCAAGAGTAATTGTGCCCGACAGCACCAAAAAGATACCTAAGCCCGAGGAATTGAGAGGAAAGAAGTATTGCAAGCTGCACTATACCTTCAACCATTCCATAACCAAACTGTGTACAATTCAGGGACTAAATACAAGACTTCATAGTCAAGGGAAAATTATTGTTGGAGAAACCTCAGGCAAACATAATGATAGACACATATCATTTCCCAAAAACCCCAGTAAACATGATCAACCTGAGTTGGGCTGAGAAAGGGAAAGGAAAAGCCACTTGGGAGGTGAAAGTAGAAATGAGGCAAGTTGACAGACCAGCTGAAGGAGTTAGGCGTTTGTTCGACAAACCTAAAGCAGCCATAGTCAAAGGAGTGGTGTTGTGTAGCAAGTGCCAATGTGAAAGTGAGCTAGAAGTACCAACATCATGAGCTATCATTGATCAGGAATTGGTCTAAAGAAGAGAGAAAGAAGAACATGAGGCCCACAAGAGCATCATGCGGGCAGTTGAGAAAGAAACCTCCAGAAATGTTTTCCTAAGGTTAGGAGGAGATTCTTAACCAAATGGCTTATCCGAGGTATTCAGAAACTATGAAGCCTCAGAAGAAGTGAAGGATAAAGAGGCCAAGATGTCCAAAGGGATGGATGAAGGCATCCCCATCCAAGTTATAATGGAGGTGATGTAAGAATGAAGAACCAGGTTTCCCCAGTCATTAAGAAAGATTCTGCCTGACTTGAGCGGAAATGGTATATAGTGGGGAAAGATGGAAGACCAGTAAAGGAAATGGAAGCTTCTATGATTAGGAAAGTCCAGATGCAATACAAAGCCCATGTGAACTCATTAAAAGCTCCAGCTACATCAGAAACCTCTAAGAATGTGAAGTTTTACAAAGTGCCTCATGGAGGAAGAAATCAACTTCAATGGAGAAGCAAAAAGAAGATGGAAAGGGCCAATAGCAAGACTGAAGGGGAGGGAGATCATGTGCCTCCAAACCTCCATCCAGGGAAATGCAAAATCTTAAGAAAAGCACAACAAGATGTGGTGATGATGCCAACACCAAGATGGAGTCCAGAACCAATATGTTTTGGAACTATTTCACCTGAGAAGGGAATACCTTCACCTTTGTTGGTTGATACCCTTTATGAAACCTAAGAGCAAGTGCATAACTTTGGTATAACTAAGTAAGAAGAAGTGCCCGAGTTAATGCTATTAAATGATGCACATGCTTGGTTGGATGAGTTTGTGTACTTGATTGGAGCTAAGAATGAGGATTTACCACGACCTAGCAACTTCTATGTAAACATGACCTATGTTTTATCTGCCATGTTTTGCGCCGAACCTGATCAACCTACCATAATGAAGGGTGATTACTTGGCAACATAACCTATGATGGCAGATGTTAGTGTTGAGGAAGTTGGAAAAAAAAGGAATCTAGCCGGACAAGTTTGCCCGAACTCTCAAGAGGAAAGCCCAAGAGAGTGTATTCAGATAGAATGATATTTAGCTGCCCGAGTATGGCTCTAACTAACCATCTCAAACCTATATATGTAACTACGCATCTGGAAGGAGTTCCCTTTAAAAAGATATTGATTGATGGTGGAGCTACGGTCAACGTACTTCAATCAAAATAGATTAAGAGACTAGGAAGAAATGAAGATGATCTCATTTCTACAAATCTAACAGTTTATAGTTTCTTTGGAGCCATTACTAGAACACATGGAATATTGCCCCTGGAAGTTGACTTGGGGTCCAAGCAAATCATGGGAGCTTTTTTTGTGGTGGATATCAACTCTATTTCTAGAGCCTTGCTCTGAAGGGATTGGATTCACCAAAGTCTCTCTATACTTTCCACTCTACATCAGCAAGTTGTAGTTTACCAAGAGGCCAAGACAGAGGAACCAAGTGTTTGGGAGATAGTGGAGGCCAAGTCATGACCATTTCTCCTTGCAGCCAACGTGGCAGAAGCTAGCTTTTATAATCCCATTATTGGGATTCTGCAGTGCCTAGAAGCTGATGAGAAGGGCCACCTAACTAAGGTGACGGCCCAAAAGCTTCTAGACCAAGGATTGTTTCTCACTAGGGAAGAATGGGATAGACCCCATATCGTCCCAGTTCCCCAACACCAATAAATGTCAGAACAAAAGAGAAAGGACCAAGTAGTTGCAGTTAAGTCCTTAATTAAGAGACTGTTGATGTATAAGAAAGAGAAAGCAAGAAACAGAAAGCTCAACTAAGGAAAAAGAAGAATGAAAGAAAAGGCTTCAAGCAGCCAGAACAGAGAAGAAGAAGAGTGTGTAGAGAAGGAGATAGAGGTAACCATACATATGGCTGAGTATATTTATGACTCTGATTGGCCCGATGACATGCCCGAAGGCCTAGGGTCAGTTGAATTTCTATGTACAGAACCTGACAAGCCAGCAGAAGAGGTACTAGTACCTTATTTCAAACAAGGAAAGTGAAAGATTAATAAAAAGGTTTAAATGGGGTAAAACTTCAAAGAAGTAACTTAATGCTCAAAAACATAGAGACCATACCTGCAGCTTTTCAAGGATAGCATCAAGAATCTTCTTGTCCTTTTGGTGCATCTTCACACCTAAGAGCTCATCTTTTGAAGCAAAAGTGAGTAGGTCTCTTGGTTGCTTGGGGCCATGTTACAAGGAAGAAGGACTTATTAGTCATGGAGTTAAATGGTAGTTAAGAAAGGAAGATTAAAATGAAGTTCACTTACCGGAAGACTTCTGCTTTTTCTTGCCCGCTTCAACTGAAAGGGCAAGGGAGGGTTTGGAAGCTTTGGAAGTTTGGGCCCTGGTTCTCTTCTTCGTAGAGGTTGCCAGTGGACTTGGTATAGAGAGTTGAGGTTGAGGATGCTCCCCGGGCTTAGACTCAAAGGACTCTACCACAGTTGTCCTTACCCGCTGAGTTGTCCGAGCCTCCACTGCAGGATCGTCTTCATCCTCGAAGTTTCCAAATAAGTTAGAGACATCCCCAACATTTCCAGCAGCGTGACTGGACCTAGCTTCTTGCCTCGCTGCCTCGGCTGCAGCCTCTTGAAGAACAAGGGCATCTGCAGCTTCTTCATCCAGCTCGACATCCACTTCTTATTTTGGGCTGCAAGTTCAAAATAACCAAGAGAAAATGTTAGTGAAAGATAAATTATAAAAGTGCCATAAAATGCAAAGTAAAGAGAATGAATGATACCTATTAAAAGAATCTGGTTCTTCTGGTGGATCATCTCCTTCTAGCTTTCAAGCTCGCTCGGCTTGGGATAGATATGCTGCCTGAAAAAGTGAACATGGGCTTTATGCAAACCTCCCCCATATTTCTTGGACCACTTCGCCTCCCACCAAGTGGAGAAGGATGAAGTACACTTAAAATTGAGAGCCACAGACTTGTGGGCAACTTTGCTCATCACTTCAAGGTTGAGCCAGGCTGCATGAAATGTGACTTCTCAGGGAGAACAAAGAGAGTAGGAAGTGCTACAATGCACTGAGTCGAAGAACGGGATTGGGATGACTTGTCTAAACTCAGCTGCCTACCATAGAAGTTAGGGTGGTAGACCTCCACTCCATGCTCATAGCCTATGCGATCATTTCGAACTCCGTATGCCAGATCACACTGCTGAATGCAGCTGATGAACTTCTCCTTGCATAATGGGCTGACATCTTCTTCAAATAAGTCCTGGAAGATTTGGTCTAAAAACCATGGGTATTTTTGCAAGACAGAAGCAGCCTACTCTAAGTCTGCCCGAGTTCAGCACACTCTGAAGAAATATAAGCAAGACAAGGTGGAGTGATTGGTAAGGGATGCCTCAGCCAGAATGCTGGCATGAGCCACTCCTTTGAGGAACTCTAGGTTAGGCGCTCGCAGCTCAGGAAAATACCACTGCAACCATAACTGGAGCATCCAGGTTAACTCATTAAGGTTAGTTTCAAAGGTTTCGCCCATGGTCATCTCAAAAATGAGGTGATAAAGATTAGTAAGAAGAAATGGCCTTGTAGCCACGTCGTTGAATGAAAGGCTTCCACCAAGGGGACCCATTCTAACTTCACCCTTTTGGATTTGTTGGGAAATACATGCTTGTTGAACGAGTACAAGAAAAAGTACATGTGTTCTTGGTCCTTATCTGCAGTGGCGGAAAACAGGCTGAAAGTAATTTTGGCAAACGAGATGAAGCATGTGAACGAGGTCCCATAGCTTTTAAATGTCGAAGGTGTGTACTCCAACCGAACAATAGAGTCAGAACCACTCGAAGCTTCAATAGTCGAGTGAGTAGAAGAAGACTAGTAGTGAGTTATATCCACGCACCTGTTCGAAGGCCTTGGCCAAAAGACTTTGGCCATATCGAGGATGGTTGGGGACATGGGACCCATCCTGAAATCGAAGGTGTTAGTCCGCGTATTCTAGAAAATGAGAGCTGTGGTTAGAAGCTCGGGCTTGGCAACCACTGTGGTCTTGGAGAGCATTATCAGTTCGTAGATGCCGTTTTTCATCCACTTCTTCTTGAAAATGGGTTTGCCCTCGTTCACCCATTGTGCCCAGCTCTCATCTTTCATCAAGGGGAAACCTCTTCGATGGGTAGACCATTTGGAAGAAGAAATGCCAGCTTCATCGAAGTATAGGTATAGGGTAAACCAATTAGCCTTGGGCATGTTATTTTCTATAGTAATTGGAACCCTAGTGGTCCAAGCAGGACCTAGAGAGTGTACTCGTCATTCTTCAAAGAAAATAGAAGTATTCAGGCATGCCCAAGGGCGATGAAGGCCATTAAAGAGGTGGCTCATGTTGGCAATGCCCTCGCTAGATTCACAGGAAGATCGAACAGCTTTGGGTGCCATTGGATGATTTTAGAAAGAAGACAAAAGGAATTTGAAGAGAGAGAAAGCAAGAAATAGCAGATAGCAAGAGAATTCTGGAAAATCTGAAAATTCTAGGAATTCAAAGGTTTAGAATTGCTAAAGTAATTGGCCGAGAAGTTTAAGAAAATGTTATAAAGTATAGTAGTTAGTTAATGTTGAGGATCGTGGGTTAGTGCAAAGTTTTAGTTAAAGTGGCTGTCTAACTTGGTGCAAGTCCTGAGTAAAAGCATGCTGTTCGTTTTAATCATCATTAGCGCCTCAGATTGCAGACTTAACAATGATTAAAGGGGGCACTGTTTGGGTTAATATTTGAATATTGGGCTTAGTAGAAAGGAAGCCCAAAGGTGCTAAAACTGGTCACATTTGCCCCAAAGCCCAACCTTGAAGCCTGAATGCTAATTAGAAGCCTTTTCAGCTAAGACACAAGCCACGTGTTTATAGTGGAAGTGACAAGTGATGAAGACCAACCTACTATCCGCCAAAAAGCACTTTCTAGTGGCACTACAAGTAAAAAGATGACGACTCACTACCCTCCAAGAGTTTTTAAGCAAGAGCCGAACTAAAAACAGTCGGGCCAAACTGCCTATAAAAGGGGAGGCAAGCATCTGAGACAAGGACACTACACCAATCAAACAAGTAAACATAGAAACTCTGCTCTTAAGCTAGATTTGTATCCAGAAAGCTGAAATCAACTCAAATTCAGTTCTTTTAGCAATAGTTTCCTTAGAAAAGCTACCTTTTGTCTAGTGTAAAAGCTCTACTACCTTCCTTAGTGTTTGTAGTATTGATTCACTCGTGTAAAACCTGTTTACCATCCATCCCTTTTAGTATACAACCCCTGTAAACTCAAAGAGGAGTGGCTGCAAGAGGTTCAACCTTGCCAGACAAGGTGAAATCTTGCTCGTGTCTCTTTGTTTGAACTCTAAATTAGTAGATCTGTTGCTTAATGCATTTTTCAGCATGTATTTAAGTTATTTCCATCTATTTCTAGTTAAGAGTCCTATTTGCATCTGAATTTGGTAAACTTAATAGATCTCTTTTCATTAAGAACAACTTGGAATCAACCAATTGATTTAAAGGGCTCTGGACTCCCTCCATTCGAACTAACAAGATCATGAGCTAAAAGTCCTTGTTTACAAGGCAAGAAAAAGAACTTAATGTAGACTTAACCCATTTGCGACAATCTTTTGATAACAAGAAGTTTTAGTAACTTGAGGCGCAAGTAATCAACTTAAAACACACTTGTTCTACATTTGCTATACTAAGATAGCAGTGGCACACCTTGCATTTTGTTAGTTTTGATTGTGAGCCTCAAGGCCTACACCTAAGGCCCCACAAAGACACCTTTCAGAACTAACTTCAAGCTCTTATTGTAGCACACCAACAAGCAAGAGCCCGATTACCAAACATACACACTCAAAGTGCCATCAACCCTTGGGGAGCTATGTGAAGGGCCATATCCACATTTTGCCACGAACAGTTACCACTGCTTTTCAAGAATGGGAATCCTCTGATTTTGCACTCTTGAGCTTGTTAATTGCTACATTGTCTTATGGTTGAATTCTTAATTTATTTTGCATGAACACAAACACGTCGATTAACTGCAATCACATAGGTTAATTTAATTTAATATGATTAAACAGAATCCAACTTTCTGCTAACATGCATGTTAGTATAATTATTTATACTGACTTTATCTGCCTCGCCTTCGCACACATACATTAAAATAGTCCACAATCCAATAGAGACCGGTGGAAACCGTCGCTTATGACCTTTTTGTACTAGTGGCTAAAAACGAGTGTAAGGAATTCCCTCCTTTATGAGAGTTTCATACCTATGTGTTAGTTATTTTCTTTCCATTACTAACTTTAGTAAACATAAAAAATGGGATCTCATGCACATTCTCTATACCTATTCCACAAACCAAATATAAGACTTTGATATAATTACTTAACTCATGATCAACTTCATTACAATCACAATAGGTAGGCAATGATAGAAGGATGTGAATTTGATACATGCCTAAAGGTACAATTGTTATCATAACGGGAATGTATCTGTTCAAGTTAATCATTGAACCATAACATGCTTTCGGAGGCCATGAATGTGAGTATTCATAAAATAGTCTTCCCAATCAATGCATTTCGGATCAAAGTTAAATTCTTTTGCGTCTATGTGACACTCACTTGTCAACTTTTGCAGTTCCTCTGAATTGTTGTCATCAAATCTACAATTAAAACGTGTTTAATTTATTATTGTCCATGCTTTTCAATAGTGGAAAATGAGAATAAGTGTCTGGTTACAAAAGTATAGTATACGTACATGCCCTTGAATAACATGTAGGGTTTGTATAGCTCTACTAAGCGCATCACCAATGTGAGTTTCCGGCTATAGTTAACATATATGTCCTTGAAATATCCCCCTGAAGCTTTACTTAAAAACTTTAATCCCTTCAAAATTGCAAATACGAACATACGAAAGGAAATTAATGAACTGAAAAAAAACTACCATGTGTGATAACAATTATTAACAATAAAACGAGTATTAAACGGATATTAATTGATTCGATCTCGATCACACAGAGAACGAGATGAAAATATTTTTGTGTATCCGGAACAAAGGTGATACACTACATGTTATAATATAGGTGAACAATAGGATTAATTGATATGTCTCACTTAAAGTATACTTTACAATAACCCTCTACTATGACATGTGATGTAACGTCTTATATTTTATGTACACTGAAAAATCTATCCACGAGATGAGATGACCCATACTTGCAATCCCTATTATATTGTGGATTTTTATATTATATTATATAGCATTACTGCCGAGGAAATAGAAAGAACAAACCTGCAAAGGTATCATGAAGCAAATTTGCATGTACATGCGAAAAGAAGCCATAGTCCTAAACATTGTGCACTTGCCGACTTTAACAGCGCTTCCATCCTTATTAACCCAGGGACTTTTGGTGAAGTGTCGGAACACAAAATAATGAATATCACAAAATTGGAAAGGGTTTCCAAATGAGGATCCCACATGGTAAATGACAATAGAAGATTGATTTGCATTCACAACCATAGCTGAAATAATGGAATTTACCACCATGTCTACGGGAATCTGCGCAATTTGTAGAATTTAACCACTCTTTAGTTACGTATTAGAAAAAAAAATTATTTCTATTAAAATGCTTACAGAAATTTAACAAAAAGAAAATAGAGGAGAAATACAAACCAGAATAAATGTAAGTAATTTCCATTAACTTATCATGCATACATGTGTATGCATATGCATGTACATAATATACATATATATATATATAATTGTATGTAGTGTTGGGAGGCATCAAGAGATTGATTGACTTTGAACTCACCATATCAAATACAGACATAGGATCAACAAGTAGGCATGTCAGCTTTCCCTTGCAATAACCAGCAATAACGCTATCAATGGTTCTGTAATATGAACAAATATATAATTTTTGTTTTGTGGGATCACCATACATTTTAGTTTTCGTTCGTCTTTTAAAGGCTATCAATATTGACACTTACGACTTTTAATTATTGAATAACGAGACATATTTCAAAAAATAAGAATTTTATGGTGCATGATGCAAGATCATTACCTGAAGCCTTGAATCCAACCTGGAAATGGCTCCTTATAAGTACTGGTAACCACGGTTGGACGGATGATAACTAGAGGTAAATTGTCTCTTGAGTTCTCTAGAAATATTTCTCCCATTGCCTTTGTAAATACATAGGTGTTTGGCCATCCATAAAGTTTGGCCCTGATAAATAGGAATTATATTAAAGAAAAATAAAAGATAATTAGCATAAGTCAACTTTAGAATGGCACAATATAGTTAACAGTTGCAAACTTCAACCAGCATTAGCATTTCTTTTACTTTTTATGTCATCAATATATGGGGAAAATAAGCCAAAATATAAAATTTATATGTGAGGGTCAATACGGCACAATTAGGTATTGATGCTCAACAACCTTTCAATACCAAAATCCTTCATGGTGCTTCTAATATTTTCTTCTGAAGCACCTTGTGCTTTTAGTTCATTCAATTTCTTCTCTACAACTTTCTTTTCCCGTACTTGGAAATTAAATTTGGTGGTGCCTTTAACTTTCTCATCCATGAATGAAGATGAGTCCTTCTTTTTCACCACACACATAAGCTGGAAAATAATAATTGATCACCATCAGTTAAGCAAAATGTATCCAATTAAGGACAAAAAACCCAAAATAAAAAGGTTTCATTACCCATATATATTTAAAGATAATGTATCTGAAAAAATGATAACTGAAGATGACTGAAAAAAGAAGAGGGTATGGGACAAACAGAAAATAAAAGGAAGAGGAAAAGTCTATACTGATTGAAAGACGTAAACTGACCGGTTGATACGTGGAGAAGCATCTCTAGTTTTATACATTTCATTGCAAAGCTCAACACATGCAGAACTCCAAATGTATTCACGTCTAGTGCAATATCATATCTGCAAATATGTATACACTTGGTTATTTACTTATCACTTTAATCAAGAGATTGTACATACAATTACTAATAGTGTATGTGTTGTACATTATATATGTAAAAGATATTGTAGTGTATACTATATGTACATAGGATTTCAATAGTGAAGTTTGTGATTAATTGTTTTTTTCTTCATACAAGCGGTAATTGGGAAGAACATAAGTCAACACATGACCTCGATTGCAGGGTGAAAGCTCTTACCGTTCATCAAAATTTGTCGTTGCGGCAGAATTAAGTATAATTTGTATTTCAGCGAGCATTTCTTCCCTCAATTTGAAGTCTTGCACCCCCAGGTTTTCAGAAGTTACATCTCCTGGGACAGCCACAACTTTTTCCGAAATAAAGGAATCAAAATCTGCACCTCGCTTCTCCCTTAGAACCTTGAACAACGCCTTTCCTATGATCTTAATATACAAATGTTTATCAAAAAATTAAAATCAAGTGAACGTCATTAACTATAGAACTAAATAAATGAAAATGAAATGAAGCGTTATGTATTTACGAACCTCATTATGCATTCGATCCTTGGCTGAGTTGGTATCCGGAGCTCTTAAAAGAAGGTAGACCATTTTCACATCCGGTTGAACCCTTAGTATTTTCTCTAAAAATACTGCATATGCCATATATTAGCAAGTAACTCAAAGAGAGAGAGAGGGAGAGAGAGAGAGAGAGAGAGAGAGAGAGAGAGAGAGAGAGAGGGAGAGAAGAGAGGCGGTATACCCATTGCAAGGAAGCCTGTGGCTCCAGTAACCAAAATGGTCTTTCCTTGAAGATATCCCAGAATGGTCTTCAACTCCATTGGTGAAGTTTAGAATAAAATCAAGAGACACAGAGAAAGTGAGTGGTATTTTGTTTTGAGTATATTCAGACGCTTCCTTGGATTCAGAGCCTTGGAGGGAATTAAGTCGTTGTTGGGATATACCAGTACTTATACTAAAATTTAGAATGCATTCATGTACCACGTATTCAAAGTGATAGATGCAACTTGGAAGACGTGGTTGAGTACTCAAAACGAAAACTTGGTTCTTATTAATAGATTTAATTTAATTTTAAAAAAAATTAGGTTAGGGAAGGCATTTAAAATCTCCTTAAGAAAATATTCAATGAGGCATTGTGCTTGGGTAGAGCGGAGTTGTGCTTGGCTAAGTACTAGTTTGGTACTGATGTGCTTTTATAAAAAGTGGATATCAAGAAAAGCTGAGCTCAAAAAGGTGTTTGGTAAACACTTAAAAACAACTTATTTTCACAGTTTTGGATGAAAAAAAACTGAAAATGTGAAGCAGTAAAAAGGAGCTTATTCTCACAACACAGCAGAAGCAGTTTTTTTTTTCAAAGCACAACAATACCAAACCAGCCCTAAGTATCAAGTGAGATACTGACCTAAAGTTATATTAGAATATTTATGCTAATGTCGAAATTTTGATAAATTAAAACCCAAATTATAAAAATCATGTATTGAACTAAAATATCCATTGGTCCTTCATTATATATATATTTTTAGAATAATAGCTTTAATATTCGCATTTTCTTTTAGCAAACGGTATTGTCTACACTAAGAAGGATGAGAAGTGAGCTAAGCCTCACAATGTGCTAGCAATAATGTGGCCCAAATTCGCCTTTGGCGAGAATTGAACCTAATACCTCTCACTTACAAATGAAGAATAATATCATTAGATTATATTACTAAGTGACTAATACCCCCATTTTTCAGTATACAAATTTTTTTGTTATTTAAGCTTGTTTGTAAAGGGGAAAAATGATGATTTTCCTTTTGTTTTACAAGCAGAATACCAACTTTTATTAGAAAAGTACTAATACCACAGCCTTTGAGAACTTAGGACAGCTATATATCTACACCCATTAATAATTGTTTTTTTGTGCTTCTAGGTATACCATTCTTGGATTAGAGACACACGTACAGAGTGCTGTTGTCATGGACAGTGTGTGTTGTTATGAGCTGACTAGTCTTCATACGTGGACGTAAGGGTTTTGTGCTACGTCCAGTATTAGATGATGTAATGCTGCTTCTAATTAGTTGACTAGTATTGCTGTATCATGTACATATATTGTTATTTTCCTACAGGATAATGCTCATAACTCAATCGGTCGGGTTTTGAGTTTGATTTTAATTATTATCAATACTATTTTGGGTTGTGCGTTAGTTCAGCTGCATTAGAAAGAGAAAATTGGATTGAATACCTGGAGCTTTATTGACCCGCGATCAAATATAAATCTTTTTTTTTTTTTTGAAAGGCAAATATAAAATCTTTGCAATATCTTTTCTTCTTCTTTCTTTTTTTTTTTTTTTTTTTTTTTTGGTTTGAACAATTGCCATATCCAATTATCATTCATATTGTGTTAGGTGTTGATCCATTGTCAAAGTAGGACTGGAACGGTTCGATTCGATGCATTTTACATTCATATCGATTTTGGGGAAAACTATCAAGCTCATCCTATTTTATCGATGCATTTTGTGGTACATCTCGTTTAGGTATAGTCTTCACCAAAAACTGTTTTACTTTTAAAGTTAGCAAAAAAATTCCTAATAAACATAAAAGCAGCATCCAGAGTAAACCTTTAATAAATATTTTAAATTCCTTTCATTAGTAGCAAAAAATAGCTTGCCGCGACGAAACAAATTTCAGCGCGCAAGAGGCACTTGCAGGATGGAAAAAAATATTCGTTGCACAAAAATGGTAGGAAAGGGAAGAAAAAAAATTTATGCAACGAAAGTGTTCGTCGCGTAAGAATACTTCGCGTGACGAACACTTGTGGTCGTCACGCAAGAAAATGCGGAAAAAAAAAATTGCCGCCAAATGTTTGCGTGACGAAAATTTCCACATATTCGTCGCACAACGTTTCACTGAAACAGTCAGATGCCCTTCAAACGCTCCTATTTAGTGCACATTTATAACGTATTTTGCACAACGAACAAAGCAGTTTGCGCGATGAAGTTGTTCATCGTGCAAAGTATTCGGAGTGCTATATAAACACAATTTCAGAACCCTAGCTTTCAAAGGTTTTGTTTCAAAGGCAATGGCCGATTCGGGAGAAGGCTCTCGCAAAAGGAAAGGTGTATTGTGAATAGAGAGGTATCAGCGTAAGCAAGTGCCCTACTTTGAAAATAAAAGTAGGACTAATGCGTATGCCGAACTTAGGTTTGATATTGGGGGTTTGGTGTGGAGGTAATGTTCTACCGAGTTTGAGTCTTGGAAAGAGGTGCCTGAGGAGTTGAAGAAGTCCATGGTGGAGGAGCTATCGGTAAGTTTGAGTTAAATAATGTATAATTATTTTTGTTTAAAAATAATATTTTTTAAATTACTAATTTATGTTATTGGCATTAATATAGGTTCATTGGGATGTTGATGAAACCGATGAGAAGCAGCGGAAGTATCTAGATGACCTTTTCAAGAAGCATTTCCTGCAGTGGAAGTTTGATGTGTTGTGGGATGCAAAGCAAGGTGCTGCTGCCCCGGAGGAGGATTGAAGTTGAATTGTTTTTTTTTTATTTTATTTTTATGAAATAAGATTTTTATGACGTTATATTTGACTTTAATTAATAATTTATGTTATATGGATGACTATTAATATTTACATTAATTATAATATGTATTTGGGGATAATAAATTAGTTTTATTAATTATTTTGGTAATGTTTAATTAGGTTTGAGTTTTATTTTTTATTTTTTTATTTTGAGAAGGATTTGAGTTTTTATTTAGATTAAAATAAAATTTTACATTAGCTAAAAAAAAGGGGAAAAATTAAAAAAATTAAAAAATATGCATTTTCCGCGACCAAAATAGTATTCGTCGTGCAACTTGTTTACATTAATAAATTTTAAAGTAAACAAAAAATAAAAATAAAAATATAGACTTGCGCAACAAATGATACAGTAGTCAAGCAAAGTATATTTGAGCGACGAACATAGTATTCGTCGTGCAAAATCAATATTCCAAAAGTAGACTTTATAATCTGGATTCAACTGCAGAGGCAGAACTGTAGTAAAACTACAGATTCAGCCACTGCACCTCCTCCCCTTCTTTTTTCTTCAATCCGACATCCATCACATCCATTTTCTCTCAATTTCATCATCTAATACTCCCTCTATCTTCTTGTCTAGGTTGATCGAGCTATCTCAGTGTGTCTGATAAGCATTTTTTTTTTTGGTTAGGGTAAAAGTAAATTCATACTAATGCCATGAAATTCGTTGTCTATAGGGATATTGTGTGTGATTAGCGATTGGTGGAGAACGATTTAGAAGGTATTTTCTTTGTTTTATTTTATAAAAATATAAAAATAATTAAATTATGTTCAAATTATGTTGTTATGTTTATATTGTGTGGTGAAATTATATTATATTATGTTGTTAAATTTCTACGTGACGTACAAATATGTGTTGTGATGTACTAAGTTAACTTCGTACTTGTTTTTTTTCTTTCAGTAAAACTTAGTTTCCCGTTCGAGGATTAGTTGGATTTCGCACATGGATGCGAAAGCATGACTGTGGTCCAATTGATTCTTGAATTGTCCCATTATTTGGACAATTTGGGAATGCAAAGT
>JAOTRO020000035.1:1098822-1118087 GCA_028566515.2 Pyracantha coccinea | reverse complement strand
AAAAAACCACTCGTCTTGCCACTTAGTACTACAATCTAGTGGTATTCCGTACTCTCTTCACTTGTAAGTGAGAGGTTTTATGTTCAGTTCTCGCCAAAGACGAATTTGAACCACGTTATTGCAAATCTATTGTGAGGCTAAGCCTACCCCCTCTTTCTTGCTGTTTGTTAAAAAAAAAAAATACACCCTCATCCTTGTTTGAGTCTAAGAGAGAAAAAGAAAGAGAGAAAGCAAAAGGTTTTATAAGCTGAAACAATCCTTCGCATTTGAGTTTCAAGTGAGTACGAACTCCATGTCAAACCTAACCTCCTCAATAAAAAATTACAAAAAGATCATATACCCAACCAAACTTTCCTCTTTTCTCTCCCCGTGAGAGTTCTTCCCTCCACTTGAGGGTGCTTCTCACCATATTGTGTGAGTGATTTCCCAATTGTGCTTTCGTTTGGTGCCGCTGATCCTAGCTGCGGCTGGGATCGACGGGTGGTTTTTTGTATTTGCTTTTTCTTTCTTCTCCCATTCCATCTGCTGATGGTCTTTCTCTTTTTCCTCTGTTTTTTTTTTCTTTTGTTTTTTCTTTCTTTTCCCCTTCCATCTGCTGATGGTTCTTTTCCTCTTCCTCTCTGGCTTTTCCCATCCCTCAACCCCCATGGGTATCCCTTTTCATGGCTCTTCTGTGCTTTGTTTTTCAGCCATGGTTTATGTAGAGTGCGTGTGTAGAGTTATAGTGTTGTATACGGCTCAGGTGTTTCCCACACCGCCAAGTTCTCCTTATTGTCTTCCGTTTACGGCAGTGTTGCTCAGGATTTTCCCAGAGCTTTTTTTCCGATGGTTGGCTTCTCTCTCGCCGACTATCTATTGTTGATGGCTGTGTGCAGGTGGGCCCTGTAGAGGTGATGATTGGCGGTGGACGGAGAATTGGATGGCTGCCTGCTTCTCGGATTGGCGGTGGAGACTGGAGAGCACAGTGGATGTTTCTCGGATGTTCATTTTTGTTTGGGCTTCACTATTGTTGGGCTCATTTTCTGTGTTTTCTTTGTTTTTAGGCTTGTTCTTTGTTTGTTTCTCAGAATAAATTTGGCCTTTGTTTTGTTTGTAAGCGTGTGTTTGTTTTAATAAAGGCTCCTCGTTGGCGATCCTTTTGAATCCCACTTTCCAAAAAATAAAAAAAAAATAAAAACCCTAACCTCCCCAACCGCCACATAACTAATCATCATTCTTGAGTCAGCCCAAACAGCTTTCGCCATATTGGGCCATCTCATTCCTTTGATAAACCACAAGCTTTTCTCAAGCCCAAATCATGCTTTGAACCCAACTCTCCAAATCACAGGCCAAAATGAAGAAAAATACTATTAAATCATAATACTAAGTGTCATCTTAATAGTGTTAAACCCTCACTTCCCTTAATCATAAAATCTTAAAAAAAATTTAATCCGTGCTTTTAAATCCAAAAGCAGTTTCTTAAAATACATTTTCAGTCGTTCAAATGTACCTTCCCAAACGAAGTCTAATCACATTCTCGAACACGCACGGGTTCTAATCTGTACTCTCCAGCGGGAGATGCCGAGAAACGATGGCCCGAAATCCCAAACGACAAGATCAAATACCCATTGCTGCCTTTCCCGCGAGTTCTCCACGGCAGCCTCCACCAACACCGACAAAATCGCCGTCATTCACGCCTTCGGCGATGCCCTCCTCTCCCGCCAACCCCGTCCCCGCTTCTCCATTTCCGACGACGCCGCTCCCGCTCCCGTCCGACAACAACTCCTCTACGACGGCGACCACTCCTTCACGTACTCCCGCCTCTTCTCAGCCGTCAATTCCCTCACCTCCGAGCTCCTCTCCGCCCCTCAACCTCCCAGCAGTTACAAGAAGCTCGGCCCAAGAATCTTCGGCATATACATGCCGCCGTCGGCGGAATACATAGTGTCCGTGCTGTCAGTTTTGCGATGCGGCGAGGCGTTTCTGCCTCTGGACCCTTCCTGGCCCAAACAGAGGTTACTTTCGGTAATTTCCTCGGCCGACGTCGACCTTATCGTCGCCTGTAAGACGCCGTTTGGATTCGAATCCGACTCGAATTGGCTACCGGAGACCTGCAAACGCAGTGTTTTGTGGTTTTCAATGGAAGAGGTTGGGGAGTGTAGAAATGGAGTAATCGATTGGGTGTGCAAATGTGAGAGTGGTGGGAAAGAGAGGTTGTGGTGTTATTTGATGTACACTTCCGGTTCGACCGGGAAGCCGAAAGGCGTGTGTGGAACTGAGGAGGGACTTTTGAACCGGTTCCGGTGGATGCAGGAGCTGTATCCACTGTTTGGTGATGAGGTTCTGTTATTCAAGACCGGAATAAGCTTTGTTGATCACCTGCAGGAATTTCTCAGCGCAATTCTCACTGGTTGTGCTTTGGTCATACCTCCTTTCGATCACCTTAAGCGAAATGTGTTTTCGATTCTGGATTTCATACAGGTACACTACCTTTCTGTCGTTCGTGCTTCGTTACTGTGTTTAGCTCAGATTAAAATCTTGATCTAGGAATGCGACATTGTGAAAATACAGCAGTATTAATTTGATAGAATTAAGTAACTTTAAAGATCAATTGTTTTTTGACCTCCAATGCCGTAATCGTCATGCATTGTGCTCAACTTATCGAAAAAATCCTCAGGCTGGAAAAAGATAACGGAATAAAAACCCGATACATCTTGGTATCCGTTTATGCAATGTGGGATGAACTATTTGATCTACAATTTCTACTATGTGTACTGATTATGCAAACCAAAAAGAAATTTCATAAGCTGAACAGTTAATCATTTTCGATGTTTACATTTTGCCGAAATAAGTCACTTATACCATTCGTGTTACTATAAATTGATTATTATCATTGTGTTTTTCTAAACGTGGGGTTTTCTTGTAGGCTTACTCTGTCTGTAGGCTTACTGCTGTGCCATCACTTATGCGAACTATCCTTCCTTCTTTGCAAGGTCGAGAGGAGGAGCGTCTTCCAACTTCTTTGGATTTGTTAGTGCTCAGCGGTGAAGTTCTGCCTTTATCATTATGGGAGATGCTCTCCAAGATATTACCCAGGACCTCTATCTTGAATTTGTATGGGAGTACTGAGGTTAGAGTTTGGAACTTCCCTTGAATTGAGCTCTTTTCGTTCGATTAGGTCTCCAACATATCAGATCAATTAATATTGCCTGTTTGGATGAATATGAAATGATTTTCAATTCCGTTTTAAGCCATTCGGATTTTTACTGATAAATCTTGTGGTATTTGCAACATATGACCATCATACAGTTTGGATATTGCCAGGTTTATTATATTAAGTACTGTGACAACTCTGAAGTGGGCTCATTAATCAAGAGAGCGAAAAAAAGATCTTTCTTTTTTCATTTATTTTGAAGAAACAGCATATCTTCTCTTTAATAAATGCACCATGATCGATTCTGGCCTTGTGTTGAGCTTGTCGTAGCGTAGGAGTGACAAAGCTGTTATTAGCCATTTCATAGTATCACTTATAGTGATGTACTTCATCATGAGATATCGGCTACTTTGAGTTTCACTCCCAAAGGATAATGCATCAATTTTTTTAAAAGTGCTAACATGTAAATTGTTAAATTTTAGGTTTCTGGTGATTGTACATATTTTGATTGCAAGAGGTTGCCAATGATTTTGCCTTTGGAGACAGACACACTAACAAGTGTTCCAATTGGCATGCCTATTGTTAATTGTGATGTTGTGCTTGTTGATGGCGATGGTGTATCCAGTGAGGGGGAAATTTGTGTTGCTGGTGTATGCAATTCTTCCGGATACTATTCTGACTCTACATTTACACCTTTGGACACTGTAAACGTGCTTCAAGATTCTGCTTGTTGCAGTTCTGTAAATGGACACATAAGTCAATCTTATTTTCGGACCGGTGATTTTGCCAAGCAGCTTCCCAGTGGTGACTTGGTGTTCTTGGGTAGAAAAGACCGTACTATTAAGTACAATGGGCAGCGTATTGCTTTAGAGGAAATTGAAGATACATTGAGGGGGCATCCAATTGTAAAGGACGCTGCTGTGATTTTTCATAAAGTTCAAGGGGAACTCATGTCACTCGTAGCTTTTGTGATATTAAGAGAGGGAAGACCCAGTGAGATACTTATATCTTCCATCAAAAGTTGGATGACTGACATACTTCCATCAGTAATGATTCCTAGCCACGTTGTTATCAGTGAATCATTTCCTGTGTCTTCTAGTGGAAAAATTGACTATGGGTTGTTGGCAGAATCACTATTTCTTGCAAATCATGTCCGAGGTGGGATTGGTGATGTTGGGAGCCACAATCTACTGCAAGTAATTAAAAGGGTTAGCTCTTTACCCTCATAAAATGACCAACTCATTCTTTTCCAGTCATTTGCTAAATTACACTTATGTTTGCTGCTCGGATTTGTTTTTTTGATTTACCAATGCCATTGATCTCTGCATCCACTAGTGGAAGTTATTCTTATGGATAACAGGGTGCATGCAAGGGAGGGTCTCATATCATGGGCTTGAGTCTGGAATCTTGGCTTAAGTTTTCAAATTAGGGATAAATCTCCAGAGTGTTTCAATTTTCTATCAATGTTTGCTGTCGTTTTTATTGATTAAATTTTCACTTTGGTCAGCACTATTATTACTAATATTCATGATGTTCTTAATTTTTAATTAATATCATTATGGGAGATGAATAAATGCTAACTTAAGCTGAGCATGGTTCTTAGCCAAATTAATATATTTTCCTAAGCTGGAATGGGACTTCGTTTGCCCCTCCTTGCCATTTGCCCTTTCACTTGGGCTGAGTTTTTGTTGAGGTTTTTGAAACTTAAATCTAGCCCATTATGTAGTGGCGTGTCACCGAGTTCTGGAAAACTGATGTATGTTCTGAAATGCAAAAATGTTAACAAATAAAAAGATGATTTATCATCCTACAAGGTTCCCACAATTGCTTTCAAGTAACAATTTATTTGTTATCTCAATCACTTGTAGGATGACAATTAATCTCTTACTTTGAATTTTTATTATATTTAAATTCGCACTGACTATTTGTTTCCTCAACTCAGGTTAATTTTTTATTATCTATAAATTCATAGTAATTTGTTTCCTTCTTGACAGGCCTTTAGTGATGTTTTAAGGGCTGATGAGGTTTCTGATGATGATGATTTCTTTATGATGGGTGGAGATTCAATTGCTGCTGCTCATCTTTCTAATAATATAGGAGTTGATATGCGACTGATATATTCATTCCCAACTCCATCTAAGCTTTGTACTGCTCTTCTAGAGAGAAAAAGATCGTTCAATATGAATGTTAGCAGAGATTCTAAATCGAAGATGAATCTGGAAGGGGATAAACAGAGCATTTATCATGTCCATTCTGAGACTCCCAATGCAGTAAATGTTGACGAGCAGAGGAGATTTCTAAGAACTCTTTCTGAAAGAAATGAAGATGATGCAATTATCTCCAAACGCTTGAAAGTTGATTCAAATGTTGCTTCAGGTGCTACTGGTCCATCAGATGGGTATCCATGGAATTCTGGGGCAATACATGTGTCATGTTCTTTCAGCCGGTGCAACAAAGCTGTCTATGAAGGTGGGTCCAGGGTGAAAGGTATGTATCCAGCAACCTGTTCTGTGATGGTCCCGAGAAGAAATGTTAATATGCAAGAATCGTGGAAAGTTTACATGGGATCCTGTGTTGATGCATCGCCACTTATTGTTCATAAAGATCAGGATATCTACTTATTTATTGGATCACACTCACAAAAATTTCTGTGTGTTAATGCCAGAAGGTAAGGCACATATCATTGTTTCTGAATGCAAAATATAATTGGCATAGTTCTTAGAGAATTCCGGAGGCATTTTATTGTTTTATTCACCACATGATAGATTTGATATTTGCTCATCTTTAGTAGTGCATTGGAATCTTTCTATTCTTTGTCAGTATTAACAGTCATATCCTTCATTCGAGATGGGATGTTTACATAATATGCTATGAGTGTATTATTCCTTAGTGGTTTAATTGAACACAGAAGACACCTTTAACAGTTTAGGTGTTCCTCTAGAACAGCTTGAAATATTTATCTTTCTGGTTTTGTATTGTTACATAATTTTCGCTAGTGGTTCTGTCCAGTGGGAGGTACAACTAGAAGGACGCGTGGAATGTTCAGCAGCAACTCTTGATGACTTTACACAGGTTTAATTTGACATAACTTTGTGTGCTTTTAACTTCATAAATCATCTGTAGATTAGCTCCATGGGACATGTTGATGATTCTCAAATGGGGTATTTCATTAGGTTGTAGTTGGATGCTACAGAGGGAAGATATATTTCCTTGATTCTTTGACTGGTAACATCTGCTGGACTTTCCAAACATCTGGTGAGGTAGGGTTGTTCTAACCTGTTGTTGATGTTGTTTTGTTGTTTTATATTTATTTCTAATCCCCATTTCATTTCCATTTTGATCCATTTTCATTCTTTATCTTCTCTCATGGTTGATGTATTTATCAATATGAAGGTAAAGTCACAGCCCGTCATAGACAGTCAGAGACAATTGATCTGGTAATATTTCTGACTCCTCTTGCTGTTTAATTCCAATAAACTGAACATTGTATTTCTTGGATCAATTGTGTCCACAGACTAACTATTCCATTTATAATGCATGGAATCGGAAGACAATTTTTTCATGTTCTGTTTTATTCATGCTTGGAAATCCTTTTTATAAACGCGTCACTATATACGTTGGACTCACAAAGTGAACTGTTCATGTAAACAACCAGTCTGATGTAAAAGAACTGAGGAAGGAACTGTGAATTTATGTCTGGTCTGCAACATTTTGGGTAGAATAAATATTTGGTTGCATAAAGAGTTCTCCCTGCAAACTCTGTTTGTGAAGCAACCAAAAGAAAAGGGATGATTGGGATTTTAAGACTTGTTTTGAGTGGTGAAAAGTTTCTGTTTACCACGTTGTTTACTGAACGTACTCTGACTTTGTATTTGTTTCTATTATGTTGGAAGAGAGAAAAGAAAATGGAGATTGATCTATAACAAAATTTCTGCAGGTGTGGATCATATGACCATAACTTATATGCTCTTGATTACAAAAATCATTGCTGTGTATATCAACTTCCATGTGGTGGGAGCATCTATGGGTCACCCGTAATTGATGAGGTGAATTTTGGAATTTTGGAATTTATTATTTATAAATAAATCGTTAATTCTTCTGCACGGAAAATTTTCTGCAGTTTGCTTGTTTTATTTGCAGATGTTTAAACTTTAAATATGTTTTTGAAATTTTAAATGACCTCTCTCTCTCTCTCTCTCTCTCTCTCTCTCTGCAGTTTGCTTGGTTTATTTGCTGATGTTTAGATATGTTTTTGAAATTTTAAGTGACCTCTCTCTCTCTCATGTTTCCTTCAATTCAGTTTTGTTTCATGAATCTTGGTCAGTTTGATGAACGATTGTGTCCTAGTCTTGCTTTTGGATTTATTTATTTTTTCATATTTGATAAGTAATCGTTTTGATCAAGTTTTTTCATATGAAAGTGAAAGTCAGTGCTTGATGCATGCATGTCCATGTCTACATTTGTATGTTTTGTGTAAATGGGAGGTAGAGTGCTGATCATATTTTGTTTTAGTTGATTGCATTTTAGTTTCGGAACAGAAATCTGGCTTGATTGTTGAATTTACTTGGATTAGTGGGATTTGTGCTTGGAATTGTTATTTCTTGCTGGTGGAGACTTTTCGGGGTTGTTTGGTTGGAAAGAAATAAGAGGTTTTCAGATGATCAGGTGGAAAAACTGGACTTGTGGGAATTTTTATCTTTCTTTTGGGTGTCTGTTCGATTATCGGCTGTATAGACGTATGATGAATATAACTGGTCACTCCCAGTAAATAGTTGTACTCTTGTCAGACAGTAAACTGTGATATTTTGTGTACATGTCAGTAAATTTGATTTTCTTCTACTAATCTTTCTTTCAGACCAATAACATACTTTATGTGGCTTCTACGAGTGGCCGAATGACAGCTATATCAATAATGGTATACAAAATTTCATGGCTTATCTTATAGTTTTTGTTATACCTTTTAAAGGGTGAATGTTGTGTTTGTGAGCGGACTTGAACATGCTGAATCAGAGAATTGAAGTATCTTCAAAGAAAACTACGAGGTTGAAAACTTGTTTGTATACCTAAACGAAGCTTCAGAACGTAGAATATTGCTAGAAATGCATGACTATTAGCTTCAATGTTACCTTTACTCATATTAAATAGCCCTATATGACAATTACCTACATCAATAGTAATTGGTGCCACTGCCTTCAGGGCTATGATTGTTTCTATGTCATTTTGCTTCTCAAAGTAAATGGACACTATAAAGTGTTCAACATAATGAGAATAAAAGGAGTAGGATTAGAAGAAAAAGAAAACCAATAGGAGTAAAAGGTGGCCCCAAAGTCTTCCCCTCTGGGGACAACTGGTAGACCTAGTGGTCTACCATGCCAGTTCCTCCAATTGGGCCCAATTAATACCTAGAGTTAGAACTTATCGAATGATGTGCTTGCATCAAATCATGTATTGTGATTACTAATACATGGTGACAGGATTTCAATGTCTTAGTTTCTGAGAGATATTTTGCCCAAAAGTTCATCCCATTTTAGAACAAATTTTACGTTCAACCATTATTGGTTCTCATATTTTTGCTATTGTGCTTGTTTCATCCCAACTAACCTTCTTTGGTAAAAGAAGTAAACATGTTCTGATTTATTCAAGTGGCATATTTTTTGGCCTGCAAGCTGATTATTGTTTTGGGTAATCTACTCACATTTCAGGCACTCCCATTTTCTAGTATGTGGCGGAATGAGTTAGAAGCTCCAGTGTTTGGGTCTCTTGCCATCAATTCTCTGAACGGAAATAGTATGTGCAGTTCATTTGACTTATGGTTATATGTATTCATCCTTTTTCATTTATGAAAGTTGGTCTCATTTTATCGTTGGAATTGGTTGTTATTATGTTTTACATTTCTTATGTTTTTCTTAATTACAGTTATATGTTGCTTGGTGGACGGTCAGGTGCTTGCCTTGGATACAAGTGGATCTGTTATTTGGAGGGTACAATTTTATTACGCTTTTGATACCCATATGGATTTTTTTTTTCATAATATTATAAGGTAGTGCTGTTCACACACCCCTGTTACCTCCCACACACCTTTGTTAATTTTTGTCCATAGATCTTCTTCAATTCATTCGATCTAACAGCCGGAAATTGAGAGTGGTTGTGAGAGGTAAAAATGGGTGTGTGGATAGCACTACCCATATTATATTGCATTACAGAAATCTTTTCTCTAATCCCAAGACATTCTATCCTGTTTGCTTGGTTATTTTTTTTTAAATTTATATTTTTAATGTGAAATTGACCTGGAATAAAATATATATCTCGCTTTATACCTGTATTTTTTATTATGTTATATTATACCTGTAAATACTGAAATTTTTAAACTTCCAATTTTCATATTTTTTTGGTTGAACTCTACGTTCCATCCCATGCTTACTATGACTCATTAGAAATAGCACTCATGAATCTCTGAAATAGCATGTTTTAATTGTGTTTGGTTGTCTCCAAACAATTGCACGCGGTTGAAGTTCTCTGTTAGATAAGGACAGGGATGTACAGTGATGCTGTTCTTTGTCAATGTGTTCTAGACTTATAGTCCTCTAACATGTATGTTTTGCTTGAGTTGCAGTTCTTGATCCTGTTTCTTTTTTCTTTTCTTTTTTTGAATATTTTTTAACAGTATCGAACTGTTGGGCCTATATTTGCTGGAGCCTGCATATCTTCTGATCTTCCTTTGCAGGTATAAATACCTGTATACATATACGTATATAATGTATGTGTGGTATGCATATTATTATGCATATGGAGTTAATGTTCTGTTGCGAAATCATAAAGTATCTATCATTTCTTGAGTCTGCTAAACATTCTCATATGGCACAAAAATTATACCCTTCGACTTTGGTTGTTAGAAGATTACGGCACACCTTGTGGTTGTAATTATTGTAACTACCAAATAGATATCAACCTTCTTTTTAATTTCATTGCAGCAAAAGAGATCTTAACAGAGAGATTAAAACCTTAGGGCTGAGGTCCTGTTCAAATAAGCTAAATATCATTATAATTGGCCCCATCTGGATAGTGTAAGACCGTTCGCTTAATTCTTAAAGTGAATGTAAGTAACATAGGAGTGAGGGTAAATATTAACCGCATGCTTATGCTTTATTGTTGCTATAGTGTTTGCGTATGCTGTGTAGGGCTAGACCTTTTTATTCAAATATTTATTCAAAATCTGATTAACAATTTCAGTCATTTTCTGTTTTCTGTTGTTTTTACATGTTAATTCATGTTGTCCCTGCCCTCACTGCATATGGAATTAGCCTAGTTTGTATTGAACAACCTATTTTTCATTTAAAGATTGTTTTGTCTTGGTTATTCTGTAGGTTCTCGTATGTTCTAGAGACGGAAACATCTACTCACTTAAACTGGTAAGGTGCAGTATATGTTTGGATGAAAATCTGCATGCTTTTAGTAATTTTGGCATAACTATTGATAGCTTTTCTGTTCTGTAATGATTGAATTTCCAATTTCGAATCTTATGCTGTGCCTTAACCATAAAAGTTGCACTAAGCACATACTCGGATAGGGTCACGAAGTGCATAGCCCTGGTCTTTGACAACCGTTGTAAGGACAACAAAACCTATACTTATGTGTGTTCAACAGGCCAGTTGTAGGATGAGCACCGAGTGGCTTTCTGCTTGATTAGGCAAATGCGAGCGTAATATTTTATTGCTCCTAAAGAATGGAAGAATTTTACCAGTTCTAAGCAACCTTTTTATAATAAATAATTTCTGGTAATACTACTAGTTTACAACAATCTAGTTACATTGCCTTGTCTCAATTTGAGTCTGGTAGTGTTCCTAATACGCAGTTTTAATTGGATTTCAAATTTAATGGCTCTCATGAACTACAAGCTGAGATCTATAAGTATAATGTCACAGAACTTGATAAATGACCTGAAATTTTTAACATGGACAAGAAAATAAGTTAGTACGAGTAAATAATCTAATATTCTCATGAACAAGCGGTCCTGTATTCATTACAAGTTTTGTGTTTCATAATCTTGGAAATTTTCTAAATTGTCTGTTTTTACTACTTGGCATAAAAACACGAGCAAATTGGAATTTGTCCATTTTGTTCTTTTAGTAGAATCTGATAGGGCTGATAGGCAGTTTGCATTCACTCTTCTGAATTTGCAAAACTTGCTGGTTTTAATTTTATTCAGAAAGATAGTTTGGAAAACAGATAGGTACTGATTGCTGCATAATTATACTGGATTCACCCTATTTCCTAACATCCTGTAAAAGAAAGCATAATTTGTCCATATTCAGTATATTGTACCGCACGTTCATCACTGCCTTGTTCGATGTAGGAAACTGGAGATTTACTTTGGGAATACAACGTTAAGGACCCGATTACTTCATCCGCTTATGTGGATGAGCACATAAGCTTGGCATCTGATCCGCCAAACTTGCCGGACAGGTAAATAACTGCAGAAGACTTTAAATAACTTGAACATTAAGTGATCATTTTCATACTTATCCGCAACCTTTTCCAGGTTGGTTTGCGTCTGCTCCAGCTCAGGAAGCGTGTTTTTGCTCCGGGTAAACTCGGGTGCTGCCAAAGTTGCAAATCAACGAATGGATGTTGAGGAATTTGCAAGACTGGACCTCGGAGGAGACGTATTCTCTTCACCTGTGATGATCGGTGGCAGAATTTTTGTTGGTTGTAGGGATGACCATGTGTACTGCATTACTGTTAAGCCCTAGGTCCGCAGGAACAGTAAGTTCCTTAAACATGAATTTTGTTGTTAAATATGTAAAGTCCTTTTTTGGTCAAATTAGGTTGTCAAATTTTTATAGGACAAATTGCAATTTTAGTCCTTGTAGTTCGGCCCGATTTAACATTAAGTCCCTATCGTTCCATTTCTTACCATTTCCCCCATTAATTCAGCAGTGTTTTCAGTTGGAAGGAGAATTTGTCTAACCAATTGAGGGTTGGACTAAAGAAACAATAGGGGAGAATGTCTTATGACACAAATTAACAAATGAATACATCAAATTTCGACACATTGGTTAACAAAAAGAATGAGATAATCAACCAGATCAATAAGTCTTCGTTAGATCCATATCATTGCTGACTATGGGCGGGCATGGAGAAGCGGCACGACGGGCAGAACCTGCTCGTCTCCAGCCATTCAACGATGCAGTTCTCGTGGTAAAGATGCAAACACGGCATGCGAAGTCCTTCAGTACCCACTCCAATCTCCGAAATACAAATAGAACAGCAAAACCCCGGTGGCGATGAGGCTTCCACTCTCACCCTCTCCAACTTGTCGATGGAAGATTTTGTTGCAGGTACAAACGCTGGCTCTACGTTCATACCATCATCATCCGACTCCTCAACCACTTCAACTTTGATGAGTGCCTCCATGTGCACAAGACTCGTACCCCTTGCCCTAGCACGTAGGGCCTCGCACAAGATTTTATCTGCCGCGGACAAAAGAGTCCGCGAGGGGACGTTGATCAGGCCAGGCAGCACGCGAGAAACGGCTTTGGAAGCAGCCGGCGACATGGCAGTCTTGTCTAGGTCAATATCAAGTTTGTCCTCAAAATCAATGCTGTCGATGCTCTGTCCCATTTGATCAATATCTTCTAAAAGCTTGACTTTGTAGTGGTTCTCCAAATCCTCTTCGTCCTCTAAGATCCTCGGCAGCACCATCACCGTAACATTGGCCTTAACGTCCAACCACAACTTGGATTTCAAGTCGTCCTCCATTTTCGGGATTTCGGAAACGCCGAGCAGCCGCGTGCCGCAGTAAACGTCGCCCAGAACCTCCCAGGTTTCCTCCGCAGTGGCCACTATCAGCAGAAAGAATGTGCAGTACAATGTGTGGGATATTTGTAGAATTCAAAGGGGTCTGAGTTGGGGTGAGGGGTTGCGTTAGGAAAAAGGAATAGGATGGAGAGACAGTCGTGGGGATCAAGCTTCTCTAGCAGTAGAGGGAGTCTTGATTCTCAAGGAAGACGCGAAGCCGTTGGGAATTTTTATTTTGTTTGATAGATTCGAATCTCATTCTAACCGACTTAAAACAATAGTCAGTAAATAATATTCTATTTAAATAAATATTATATATTTATGTAAAAAATCTAGTTTCCTACATAATTAATTGATTAACATTGTTCTTAAATATATAGCCTCCAAATATTATGATTCACTGTTAAATATACAATTTACAAGAGTAGGTTAAGTCCACGGTTTAAACCCCTTCAATTTGAGGAGAAATTTTTCATTGTGACCGGAACACGGAGTGTACACCATGTGTTTTTATATAAATGGTGGGAAATTTTTTTTTTAAGTTATTAACTTTTTAACGCATATATTCTACCATTTGTATAGTAACACGTGGTATACCATCCCGTGTAAAATTTTTAGTGTACTTGGAACACAAGGTTACCCACGTATCATACTCAAGTGAAAATAGACTGAAAATATGTCATTTCTTTACTTATATCATGGCACGTATTATATCGACTTGTGTTCCGAGTATATGAAAAAATCTCTCCTTCAATATAACAAGTTGATATAATACGTGCCATGATATAAGTAAAGAGCTACACCAATACCAAACTAGCCAATACTAGTTGTGTTTGGGTTTAGTAATTACAGACTTTTCATTTCTAAATTGTAATTCCATATATGTAGACTCAAGAAACAAGTAACTGATCAAACTTTTACATTAATTACACAAACTAACAAATGGATTAATACGTATCATCAAAACAAAACAAATTAGTGTTGAGCGAATCGTGAAGCAAAACCCCTCATTGGCCAAATTAATCACTTAATTTTGTGGGAGGCATGGCGAAGCGGCACAGTGGGCAAACCCTACTTTTCTTCAACCACTCGAGAATGCAATCGTCGTGGTAAAGATGCGAGCGCGAGCACGGCATGGGGATTGCTTCCGAACCAACCTCCATCTCCTCCATACAAATTGAACAGTCCGCTGATACTTCCACTCTCACCCTTTCCAGCTTCTCGATCGATGACCTACTTGCAGGCACAAATTTAGGGTCATCCGTGTCTAGGCCCCCAAATTCATCGACAAGAACAACGATGGACACTGGCATATGAACAAGCATGCGATCACTGTAAGGTCTGGAATCAGTTTCAGCAACTAGGAAATCTTGTACTATTTTATCCACCACGGAGTCGCAAATCTGAGGAGGGACATGCAGGCTAGAAACCAGGACCTCAGCTAGGGCAGCCCTTGACTTGTCTTCATCCATCAACAAATCGAGTTCGAGTTCGTCGAAGTAGGTTTCTTCTACTGGAAGTGAATCGTCGTCGTCGTCCTCGGAATGCAAGGCAGGCTGACTTGTCAATATTCTGGCATTGACACCCAGCAAGAACTGGGTCCATGGCAATTCGTTGTCAGGTTCAAAAACCTCCGCCTGCTTCGATTCGCAATGGTATCCCACCACTTGCCGATCACTTACAGCTTCCATCGGTGGATCACGAAGAGAAATAAAGAAAGTAAACCACAAACTAATTAACACACGATCGAATTACTAGTGTTTGAGCTACTGTAGTTCTTCCGAAGGCTAATGAATTAGCATGTGAATATGAAAAATTTGAGGTAGGCATATAGCGTTTATATAGACCACTTATACAGGCGTGTTTACTTGTTAGGGTAGGAATTATATTTCCAAATGAAACCAGGATTCAGAAATAATAATAAATGGAAAATATATTAACGTAAACAAGTAGGAATACGATTCCTTATTTCCTTAGGATTACTAGGCTTTTATCATGGTCTAATAGTATTGCTCACTTCCTCACTCCCTTAACTTACCACATGCTCACCATAACTTTAATTTAGGGTAAAAACCTTTTGAGTTCTAATTCAAATTGATTCAAGTTTTGTTAATGCTTTTTATTCTTCTTTTTGGCGTGGATGTTTGATTTTTTTTTTCTTCTGATTTTTCTTTTTCTTTTTTAATTTTTAAGCCCAAAAAGTCTGGACCGTTGGTCAAAGTATCTAACGGCCCAAAATTTGGCACGTATACTAGCTGTTATTTTCAAATTCAAAATCTTTTAGCCGCTAGAAATCCAACGGCCTCGAAATATAGCTTTTGGAAATCCAAGGGATCAAACAAAGCTACGTCAACCCCACCTGTAATTAGCTGAGTGCGCCTGCAGCACTGGCCCTAGCTCTATATTTGTGTCGGCTCAATCGCCAGAATTTGCACATGTAACACATGTACTTGGCAGAAAGAAAAAAAAAGTTCACATGGTTGACACCAGGGTGACGTCAGATCCACTTAATCAGTGGGCTAGGCGATTTGAGCCCGTTTGTGGAGTCAGGCTCCCTTGGAGCCTAGTTGATTGGGTAAGGCTGGAGGGGTTTTGGGGAGGTTGGGAAATTCGATTACCCAATAGCCCAAGTTATTTTCTTAGGATGAAGATGTCCTTACGATGATATAAAATTATAATACAAATATATGGTAAAAATAATTTAAAATGATTGGCTGTTTATCTTTTTCAATCTTTTAATAGATTTACAAGCATTAGATCAGGTGTTAGACATGTGTCAACAAATCACACAGGTCACAGGCTTGGCAGAGGTTCCTTGGGCCCAGCATACATGGACTTTACCGAGTTTGGGATCCAAATAAATGAGTTGGAGGATCCACCTTTATTGTTTATCATATATCATATGATTTTTGTTAAATATTATTTATATTTAATTTTAAATATAAAATTTTATAATGATTTCTAACCGTATATATTAGAAAATCCCAAATCCTCGCAAGGAGGATTGGCGAGTGTCCTCCTGGCAAATAAATCTGTTTATTGGTGCTAGCCTAGCCAGCTCCAACTCAAGTGCACCCGGTTGACTGAACGATTTACGCATCTGCTCTCCATTTCTTCCTCGACAACGCCATACATACCAGACGGGTACGTCTCTTAATTACCTTCAGTATTTCTCGATAATTCATCGTTTTAATTTCTGGGTATCCTTAGTTTGTCAGGTTTGACGAATGGGTTCTGATTGTTTATCGTTTTTCTCCTGCTTTGGTTTTTGGTTTAGTATATTCTGTATATTTCGTACTTTTTTATTAGAATTTCGTGGCTTTTAGAAATATGGATGTGGGAAAGTTGATTTATTTTTCTCTAATTCTTAAATTTCCATCACAGTAGTGGATTTCGTAAATAGTTCGGATTATTACAAAAATGTATAAGGGGTGAATAGGGAGATATGGTTTCTGGAGCAGCGATAGTAGGGAGAGAGGGTGGAAAGCTAGGAAGCAGGTTGGAAGTGATGACATTGACAAGTGAAATGATTGAGATCAGCTAAACTAAAACTAAAAGCAACTATATTCTAGTTCTTTACAAGATTTCCCATTCGTGTTGAGTTCACAAATCAGAATATTGTGTAGCGGTTCCTGACGGTTACTTCTTATCGGCGAGTTTGAACTTAAATTTGAAATAAGTTTCTATAGACTTGCTTGTCTTTCGTTGTGGCAGTTTTGAGTGTGTTAAAATGGGATTTGAAATAAGTTTAATGGATTATAAGCCAACAAATATATTCACTATTTTTAGTCTTAAGTTTATGGAGTTGCAGAAGATTGTTATTTGTAGATTATATAAACCCTGCGTTTTCATCTGAATCTTTTCTTTACCTTTGGGGTTTGTATTTCATGCACCGTCCATTATGATCCACAATTTTGGCTCAGTTGATGTGGAATTTATTAGTGCAATTGATTATATCTATTTTGTTCTGTTTGTTTTTTCATATGTAGGTTTTCACATCTAGATAATCTCCACTCTAACCTCTTGGCATCGAAATGGGGAGTGTCAATGACAAGAAGCTCAGATTTTGCATTGACAGAGGGGGAACCTTCACTGATGTCTATGCTGAGATCCCAGGTCAGCCTGATGGACGGGTTTTAAAACTTTTGTCTGTCGATCCATCAAACTACGACGATGCTCCTGTTGAAGGAATCCGGAGGATTCTTGAAGAGTTTACAGGGAAGAAAATTTCCCGTGCTTCAAAAATTCCCACTGATAAGATAGAGTGGATAAGAATGGGTACGACTGTAGCAACTAATGCACTTTTGGAAAGAAAAGGGGAAAGGATTGCTCTTTGTGTGACTCGGGGTTTTCGTGATTTGCTCCAGATTGGCAACCAGGCTCGCCCCAAGATATTTGACCTCACTGTATCAAAACCATCAAACCTTTATGAGGAGGTTATTGAAGTTGATGAGAGAGTTGAGCTTGCTTGTGATAATGAAGATTCTTCTTCTTCACCATCATTAGTTAAAGGGATTTCTGGTGAGATGGTTAGAGTTGTAAAGCCTATTGATGTAGAGACTTTGAAACCGCTACTCCAAGGTTTGTTGAAGAAGGGGATTAACTGTTTGGCTGTTGTGTTAATGCATTCATATACTTACCCACAACATGAAGTAGCCGTTGCAAGCCTAGCTGAGAGTTTGGGCTTCAGACATGTGTCCTTATCTTCAGCGTTGACACCCATGGTTCGAGCTGTTCCTCGGGGTCTAACAGCTAGCGTTGATGCATATTTGACGCCGGTAATTAAAGAGTATCTAACAGGGTTTATGTCAAAATTCGATGAAGGGGTCGAGAAGGTGAATGTTTTGTTTATGCAATCTGATGGTGGACTTGCACCAGAAAGTCGATTTTCCGGGCACAAAGCTGTTTTGTCTGGTCCTGCTGGTGGGGTTGTGGGTTACTCACAAACACTTTTTGGGCTTGAAACGGAGAAACCTCTCATTGGGTTTGACATGGGTGGCACATCTACAGATGTGAGCCGTTATGCTGGGACTTATGAACAAGTCCTGGAAACCCAGATTGCAGGTACCATAATACAAGCACCTCAGCTTGACATAAGTACAGTAGCTGCTGGTGGTGGATCAAAGTTGAAGTTCCAGTTTGGATCTTTCCGGGTAGGACCGGAATCAGTGGGTGCACATCCTGGTCCAGTATGTTACCGGAAAGGTGGGGAGTTGGCAGTTACAGATGCAAACTTAGTTCTCGGATATGTAATTCCTGATTATTTCCCACCAATATTTGGGCCCAATGAAGATGAGCCTCTAGATATGAAGGCAACAAGAGACAAGTTTGAGAACCTTGCAAGCCAAATAAATTCCTACCGGAAAAGCCAGGATCCATCTGCAAAGGACATGACAGTGGAGGATGTTGCACTGGGGTTTGTAAATGTTGCCAATGAGACTATGTGCCGTCCGATAAGGCAATTAACAGAGATGAAGGGCCATGAAACAAGGAACCATGCCCTTGCTTGCTTTGGTGGTGCTGGGCCTCAGCATGCCTGTGCAATTGCTAGATCATTGGGTATGAAAGAAGTACTTATACACAGGTTTTGTGGAATCTTAAGTGCGTATGGGATGGGATTGGCAGATGTTGTAGAAGATGCACAGGAACCATACTCTGCAGTTTACGGTCTTAAATCTGTCCAGGAGGCCTCTCACAGGGAAGCTACTTTATTGACTCAAGTAAAGAAGAAGCTGCAAGATCAAGGTTTTAAAGATGAGAACATGACAACTGAGACATATCTGAATTTGAGATATGAAGGTACGGACACCTCAATCATGGTTAAGAAACGAATTTCTGAAGATGAGAGAGGATGTAACTATGATAGCGACTTTGTGGAACTATTCCAGCAGGAGTATGGTTTTAAATTACTGAATAGGAATATCCTAATATGTGATGCTAGGGTTCGTGGGGTAGGAGTCACTAATATATTGAAGCCACTGCCTCTGGAACCTACCTCATGTTCTCCTAAAGTTGAAGGTAATTACAAGGTTTATTTTGGGAATGGGTGGCAAGAAACGCCTCTATACAAGCTTGAGAAACTCGGGTATGGGCATATCATGCCTGGCCCGGCAATAATAATGAATGGGAATAGTACTGTGATAGTAGAACCTAACTGTAAAGCTATAATAACCAAATATGGTAACATTAGAATTGAAATTGACTCTACTCCAAGCACCATGAAAGTAGCGGACAAAGTTGCTAATGTTGTGCAGCTCTCAATCTTCAATCATAGATTTATGGGTATAGCCGAACAGATGGGAAGGACCCTGCAGAGAACTTCTATATCAACCAA
>JAOTRO020000035.1:1088521-1098722 GCA_028566515.2 Pyracantha coccinea | reverse complement strand
GGTATTGTTCCATTTATCTTTTGTCAGTTATTGTGGTTTATTTTTCACTCACACTTGGTTGACGCTTCCGCACAACATATTTGGGCCCAACGAAGATGAGCCTCTAGATATCAAGGCAACAAGAGACGAGTTTGAGAAGCTTGCAAGCCAAATAAATTCCTACCAGAAAAGCCAAGATCCATCTGCAAAGGACGTGACAGTGGACGATATTGCAATGGGATTTGTAAATGTTGCCAATGAGACTATGTACCATTCAATAAGGCAATTAACGGAGATGAAGGGCCATGAAACAAGGAACCATGCCCTTGCTTGCTTTGGAGGTGCTGGGCCTCGGCATGCCTGTGCAATTGCTAGATCACTGGGTATGAAAGAAGTACTTATACACAGGTTTTGTGGAATCTTAAGTGCTTATGGGATGGGGTTGGCAGATGTTGTAGAAGAGGCACAGGAGCCGTACTTTGCAGTTGACAGTCTTGAATCTGTTCAAGAGGCCTCTCACAAGGAAGCTACTTTATTGAATCAAGTAAGGCAGAAGCTGCAAGATCAAGGTTTTAGAGATGAAACCGTGACAACTGAGACATATCTGAATTTGAGATATGAAGGTACGGACACCTTAATCATGGTTAAGAAATGAATTTCTGAATTTGAGATATCAAGTAACTATGATATCGACTTTGTGGAACTATTCCAACAGGAGTATGGTTTTAAATTACTCAATAGAAATATCCTAATATGTGATGTTAGGGTTCGTGAAGTAGGATTCACTAATATATTGAGGCCTCTGCCTCTGGAACCTACTTCATGTTCTCCTAAAATTGAAGGTAATTACAAGGTTTGTTTTGGGAATGGGTGGTAGGAAACACCTCTATACAAGCTTGAGAAACTCGGGTATGAGCATATCATGCATGGCCCAGCAATAATCATGAATGGGAATAGTACTGTGATAGTAAAACGTAACTGTAAAGCTATAATAACCAAATATGGTAACATTAGAATTGAAATTGACTCTACCCCAAGCACCGTGAAAGTAGCGGACAAAGTTGCTAATGTTGTGCAGCTCTCGATCTTCAATCACAGATTTATGGGTATAGCTGAACAGATGGGAAGGACCCTGCAGAGGACTTCTATATCAACCAATATCAAGGAGCGGCTAGATTTCTCTTGTGCTCTCTTTGGACCAGATGGGGGACTAGTTGCCAATGCCCCTCATGTCCCTGTGCACTTAGAAGCGATGTCCAGCACTGTCGGGTGGCAGATCAACTACTGGGGTGACAGCTTGAATGAAGGAGATGTTTTGGTCATCAATCATCCTTGTGCCGGAGGTAGTCATCTTCCTGATGTAACTGTTATCACACCTGTGTTTGATAATGGAAGGCTGGTGTTTTTTGTGGCGAGCAGAGGGCATCATGCAGAGATTAGGGGTATTACTCCTGAAAGCATGCCACATTTTTCCAAGTATATATGGGAAGAAGGTGCTGCCATAAAAGCGTTCAAGCTTGTGGAAAAGTGAAATTTTCGAGAAGAAGGAATCATTCAACTTCTTCAATTCCCCTATTCTGATGAATTGTCTCAAAAGATCCCAGGAACTCGCAGGATTCAAGGTAATCTATCAGATCTTCGAGCTCAAGTAGCTGCGAACCAGAGGGGAATTACCCTTATCAAAGAGCTTATCGAGCAATATGGTTTAGACACTATTTAGGCTTACATGACCTATGTACAGCTAAATGCAGAACAAGCAGTGAGAGAAATGCTTAAGTCTGTTGTTGCTAGAGTTTTATCTCAGTCAGCTAGTTCCGAAGATCAGAGTTCTGTTATTATTGAAGAAGAGGATTACATGGATGATGTGTCCGTTATTCATTTAAAACCTACAATTGATTCTGTGAAAGGGGAAGCAAATTTTGATTTCAGTGGAACTAGTCCTCAAGCGCCCAATTGTTGTCAGCATTCTTTCTGAGAGGCGTGTTCATGCACCAAAGGGGTTGAAAGGGGGGGAAGACAGGGCTCAGGAGGGCTAACTTCCTCATCACAAGAGATAAGCGAAGGGTTTGCCTTGGCGGGAGGAACACGGTTGATGTGCTGTCAAGGGAAATTCTTCAGATTTTAACTCCTGGGGTGGTGGATGGGGCTCTCCTCATTGATGCTGAGTCTTAACATCCGGATTTGGTTCCTTTTCAATTTGCATTCATGCTACGGAGCAACACAATCAGTTGCCTCTTTCGTTTCCTATATCATGGCTCTAGCAAGCGATGTAAATGTTTTTATTTCACATGTAATGAAATGTCCTATCTAAAAGACTCAAGACCACTTTCATCGAATAAATTTGAAATTGTGTCACTAGACCATACGTTCAACGATTTTTTTGGCAAATTCTATTTTCTTCATTATCTCTTATGGAGTTTGGAGGTTTGAGTTAGCGAGTGTTGAAGGTCCTAGAAAGTCCAAAAGCAAATAAGACTAGTTCTGTTAATTCAACTAACATAACAAGACTGAAATCAGTAGGAGAGAATCACTCTCGCTCTCTCTCTCTCCCCCCTCTAGCATCGCCTTGCTTAAAATAAAAAGTAATAAGAAAGCGTAAATTTACTAAATGAGAGCGCAAAAATCGCATCCTATAATTAACTGTACATACTAGAGTACATCATCAATTCATTTTCGTCGTCGTCATTATATCTTTTTTAACTCTTGCTTTGTGCATAAATAAAACTCGTTAGTCAGTTAATAACAATGCATTGCAGTTACAAACCAGCCCCGCTTTCAACGCTCTGTTTTGAAACCTTCCCACCACTGGATGTATCCTCCATAATTCCCATCCACCACTTTGTTGGATTCCGGCAACAACTCGACCCAATCTAACCAAACGAAAAACGAAGAGAGACAACATCCAACACACAAAAACAATTACACAAAACTCAGAAAACATTATCGGTCACGCCGCAGGAGAAAGATCCTGTTCGCTCTTTCTTTACCTTCAATGGAGGAAAGGAAAGGAGATGCTAGAGTCTCTGTCATCTCCGGCCTTTTCTTCTTCTGCATTATTGCTGGCGGAGTACTTCTTTTCCTTTACATGCTTCTACCTGAAGAAAAATCCCAACCATGGTTCCCCTTTGCAGGAATGGTGCTTGTGGCTATTCCATGGGCGTTTTGGATCACGACATCCATCTACAGATGCTTTAGGCCCGCCACTGCCGCGCATACTGCTGACAGCGGTCACTATGCCAAGGCAGGCAGCAGCCGGGCTGCCACCATCCCCACCACGAGCAGCGCATTGACAGCTGGCATTGCATCATCATCTACAGACTCCCCTGTTCATTCACCTAATGGTGACCGAAGGGTGAAGTTTGCCGGGGTGGTTGTAATGGGGAACGAAGATCAGGGTGAACATGGAGGCCTGAATGGAAAAGACAACCATCACCAAGCCGTAGACATGGAACATCATAATGCGATCAATGATTCAGTTGGTTCTAAGGATAGTGAAATGCCGTTGAGATTAATGGTTTGATTTCTTTTTGCAACAGCATGGATGTTAACAAGTAGTATCGATATATATATCTCCGTCCCCCGGCGAATAGACTAGCCTCATTGCAATTGCCGTGGAATGGAGTGGAATGGATTGAGAGATTTTAATTAGCTTCAATCATGGAATGAATCATATGCAACTATGTATAACTTCCTTCTCTTGCCACGGGGAACGAAAGCTCGAGGACGATATTATGTATATGGGGAGGTGAGTTTGGAGTCCATTCTCGGTGTGGCCGTGGTAATGTTGTCTGAAGAACGCAGGAAAACAAATTTTATAGGTAAATTGGAACCATGTAAAAGTGTTTTGCAACAATGATCATATACATGCATATAGTTCGATGCTAGAAAGGGAACTAACAAAAGAGGAAAGGTTTTCTTTGTTGTAACTTGATTTTCTCCAGCTTATTAGCACAATGTAGTTCAGATTGCCCAATTTCTTTTCTGTTTTTCGTGAACCTCGGTGTTCTAGTTGAGTTCTATCTTTCAAGAACACGAACTTCTTTCTGTAATGAAGTTCAAAATCAACTTCTTGATTTGCATATAACTTAATTACTCTTTCATTATTCATATCAATAAATAACCAGATTATTTGCAAAAGTAGGGTTAGACTGGATAAAGTTGAAGCTGTACTTAGGCAAAGCAGAAAAAGGATTTATTTTTTAAGTCGAGGATCAAAGCTGAAAAATAAATCAATGAATAACTAGATATTTTCCAAAAGAAGTCTTAGATGGAAGAAGAATCTGCATGTCACACTCCATGTTTTGGATGCACCTTCTTCTTCTTCTTCTTCTTCAATTGGCAGTTAGAATCGCCCACGCTGTTGATGCACCCAAACTTCCTCTTCATTTCTCTCCACAAGCTAGTTTTTTCCTTCTTCACCTTGGGGTTGCAGCCATTCTCAATCTCTTTCCTCATCTTATAGCACTCTCTTTCAAGCTCCATCACCTTTATGCTCATTTCCTCCATCTCGGATCTCATTTCTCCCTCACCAACATCCAACTTTGCTTCATTCTCCTCCGCAGCCTCCTTTGTTGATCTTTCGTCTGAACCCTGCACCTCATTGATGATCGTATCCCGCAGCTGCAGCTGCCCTGCAAATAACACCTGCACCACCACCCTCAGAGGCAACATTTCATTTTTGGTAGCATGTTCACATGCTTCAGGCGACATCTTTTTGAAATCCAAAACCTGACACACTTCCTCTCGTTCCATCTCTGTCAAGTGCCTGTGCTTATCTAAGTAGATATGAACCGCCCTGTATATTCCATCTGAGGTTCTTTGTATACCCAACGATGCTGCAATAGACATCTCTGCTAATTCAACAAATGTACCTATCTTCAGATCTATGTCACTGGCAATTTCAGCCAAGAATTCTTCAATGAGTTCAGCTACTGCAACTAGCCCAGATACGTCTGAAGAAGTAAAACTTCCATAGAACACTTTCAGTATCCGCCTCAAACACCCAATCTCGTATTGCATTTCCTTGGAATAGCCTTGAGATGGTATCAAGAGGTCTTTGACTGTTGCCCGATCCAGTTGTTTTCCGATTCTGATCTCAATCCCATTTCTACAGTCAGAACTCGCTTCCAAAAGAATAGCGAAACGGAGGATTTCAAACAATAATGTGCATGGAAGTAGTCCAATGTCACGAGGCAACAACCTCTCCACTGCTTCAAGGATTTCCTTTTGATGGTTCATCTTATCTTCCTTTCCGCTGCTAGAGAAAACCCATTTCTTTGTATAGTTACAAAGGGATGCAGCCACATACCGCGATGGAACGCCATGCTTATTCATTCCAAGGATGACAGGCTCATAGATCCGGAGGGACAGTGTTGTCAAGTCTTCCGATTGCCAATCAAGAACAAAGAGCCTTCTCCTTGCGCTCGGCCTATAGCCTTCTTCGTCATCATCCTCACTATCGTAATCAGACTTCCTCAAATTCTTGATTGGCTCTCCGAGAAGGCTGGGATTAGCCAGTGCCTTTTGAATGATAGAATCTATACAGGCATCGATTAAACCGAGCTTCACAGACTGTTGGAGGAACTTTTCTGTGGCTCGGAAAGCCTTCACAGTTTCATTCCAGCTCGGAAGGATTCTTTCTTGAAAATAAGAAAGCGCCTTAAGTAACAGATTATTTTTGCTGTGGTTTTCAGTCATCTCCAAGTAGTGAGCTACACAAATGAGAGGTACAATATTCTCAGTGGACATCTGAATTTCAAAGCCGTGGTAGAATCTGGCAACAAGCTCAAGAGTGTCTGTGTCAGCAGGGATATTTCTAAGGAAGCGAGAAAGATCATCCTGCGATTTCTGTTTGAGTAAGGCAGCAACTTTGGCTGATTTTTCAGCCAGAAGAACCTGCGAACAACGATTATTATTACCAAAGAAAAATTATAGCACATCCGGCCTTCATTCTCTCATAGAAAAGGAGTTCATAAATATGTCGCGGTAAACAAAAACCGCGGTAGAATTTCGGTTTTTAGAACACTTACTTTGTCCATGACCGGCGCACCAAGTACGTTGAGTTGCAAATCTGGTGCCAATGTAGGCTTAGACAACCTAAAAAGAAGTAAACGGTAAGGGGAACAAATTGAGTGAAAAATACATATAAATTTCAAATAAAAAAAAATTATATAAATTCAGCCTTTATTTTACCAGAATGATAAATCTTTGCATTGTCTCTTTGCCATCTTTTGGTGATTCCTTTGACTGCAGCGTTTACAGTAGGGAAGTTTCCGACAACGTTCGACTCTGGCTTTGCAACGACCTCTTCACCAATAATGTATTTCCTTTTGTACCAGCCATACAGAATAAAGTATAACATGAACAGGTACGGTTGTTTCAAATGGCAATGTATATATGCATACTGTAATTTCAAATACTACTGTATGTTCTGTAATTGAAGGTTAGCACGACCCATGTGCAAGAATGTCACACATAAATCGAGAAAAGAAAGAAATTGAAAGGGTTTTTGGCCTGGTGAGAATAGCTTCGCACAAACACATGAACTGCTGATGAAAGCTTTTTCAACAAATTAATAAATTAACAGTAAGGGGCTCGCGAGGACAATATGAATTGCAACTCAATTTGTTACTCATTCTCTCATTTTGTGCTCACTGTCCACATGACTCAATGGTATATTTGCAAAAAAAATCACGTTCAATAAGAACACAAGAGGAGGTAAAATTTAAGAAATTCAAACAACTAAGGCATGCAAAATCCACATTAATTACTCAGAATTATGCATTTATTACTACTGAGGATGCGAGTAAAAACGTGATGCAGATAAAGTAAAAAAAAAAAAAAAATCTATATCAAGATCTGGGACAATAAACATTTAACGTATTCTATAGGTTAAAGAAGGAGAAGAGAGAGGGAGACTTACTGGGAAAAAGTGAGGTGTGAGAGTGAGTTACAAATTGAGTTGAAGCTTCTTGTGGTAAATATGGACGTTTGAACTCACATTACACAGTTCAGTCAATGGCTTGTTGAAATATGGACGTTAGAAATCTGATTTTTCTCCTAAACATGTGGGTTCTGTTAATATCTGAGTATCAGATTTTCATTAGTTTGAAAAATTAAATTAATAAAACAAAATTTGCGGGGCTACATTTGCTTAACAAGTTACATGTCGTTGACTGAGATACCCAAATATGAAGTGGATCGGATATCTTCTGTTTGGTTTTTTATCCCCTATAATTTGCTTCCTTTATTCTAAACATATATGCCACGTCAAGTATAATCGTCCAAAGACAAAAAAAAATTGGTACAGATTGACACACATTTTACATTCGTTTGTCTCCATGTGTAGATTAAAAGATAGACTAACGAATCGATTAACAGACATTGGAATGGCAGGAAAAATAATATTTATGTATGAGAGAGATCAAAAAAGTTTTAGTAGTAAATTTCCGGATGGTAAAATGGAAAAGGAAATAAACATGAACTGTGCAGTGGAAGAGCAAGGGTATGTGGAAAATAAACCACTTTCCAAATGAAAGCTCCCTTGCGGAGAGCGGTGTGAAGTGCGTTAGTTTCTCAAACTTCGTTTTTATTTAGCGCGTCATGTCCAAAAATGTCAGGTTTAAAGAAGACTGAATGAAATCTATAATTTTCATTTATTTTTTTTGCTTGGACCTAAATTTGGGCCATCTGTTGGAGGAGTTTTTTGTGGGTGAGTGGCTAAAATTTTAAGCCTTAAACCTGGAGATGTTCTTACCTAACAATTGCAAATATGGTTTTCATTGGCCCTTTGGTAAAAAGATAATACATGATGTTTCCTTCAATACTTTATGTGCTAAACCCTTCAAGTACTTGGGATCGTCGTTCAACGGATAAAAGTTACTTTAGGGATAACAGATTGATCTTTCCCAAAGGTTCACATCGACGGGAAGGTTTGGCACCTCGATGTCGGCTCTTTGCCACCTGGGGCTGTAGTATGTCTCAAGTGGATCAACTCCAGTGGTTGGAATAAAACTCAAATTTTGAGTTTTAAACTAACTCAAAGCTTTTCCAATCCTTGGGCTAAAAAAAAAGTTTTGGGTTAAAACTTATTTTTGGTCCAAATTAAGCCTAAAAAATGAGCTAAGGTTAGTGGATGTGATCGAGGTGCTGATGCTCTCGACCATTTCCAGAAACACCAACAACTATTTGTTTAATCAGAGGCCCACATAATTGGACCATTGGTTCAACCACCTGTCCAGGTTTATTAAAAAAAAAATCAATTTTATAAGTACATTAAATTCAACGGTTGAGATCGAATATGAGTAAATCTAACGGTAACAAAAAGATTTGACAATAAAAAATTAAATCCAACAACTAAAACAATTAAAAAACATTCTTTCATGTGGTGCATGTGTAAAAATAAGATAGATTTAGGGCTGGTTTGGTATTGCTGTGCTTTGAAAAAAAAAATTGTTTCTGCTGTGCTGTGAGAATAAACAGCTGTGAAATAAAGCAGTATAGTGTTTGGTAAACTTTTTTGTAAAAGTGTTTTTAGCAAAAAAAGCAGTATTAAAGTGTTTGGTAAATTTTTATGTAAAACTGATGCGACTGTGTAAAATGACAAAAAAAGATATGATGATGAATATTATATAATAATTTTTTTATCTTTTCTTTTATACAATGACTTCGACCCTGACGTGCCTAGCATCTGCTCAATGCTGCCTTGCTCCATCTCCGCCAGAACCCTCTCCACAATAATCACGTCATGTCGTCGACGGATGCCTTATCGGAATTTGGGTATGATTCAGAGAGCTTCTGCTTCATGATCCACAAGAACCAGGACAAGAAATCGTTAACGGCTCCATCTTCCTCTTGCTCAGAATCAACCACATGAGCTTGAGCTGAGTGAATCTATTGGTGAAATGGAGAAATGGGTTTTGGGAAATTAGGGTTCTTGATGGGTTTGGAGCAGCCATAGCTCGGTGGACGAAACGACATCAAAGGCTGGGTCTGCTGCTATGGTAATGAAAGCATAGAGCGATCGCAACCTTTCCATGATAAGTGAAGCATTCCTTACTGCTTGCTTGGAAATCAAGTGCCGCAAATTCATTTCTCGGCGGAGAGAGAGAGACGAATACAGACATACTGGCATTGGAAAATTTCATTAAAGCCTCAGCGCCTCTTGGTTTGTGCAGAAGCTGGGCAAGCAAAAAAAACCGGTTTTTCAAAGTTGGGTTTTGCAATTTTGTGTTTTTAGTTTTTTTTTTTCACCCAAAACTGTGGAAAAAAAACTGAAGTTAAATGTTTACCAAACATAAAACAACTCCTAGCTTTTTTTGATTCCCACTTTTTTCAGAAATACCTTAGTACCAAACCAAGGCTGTGTTCGTGTGCGTAGCTTTGTGACTTGTCAAATGGTGTGCTATCATGAAGTTGGCGAGAAGAAAAATAATTCCAGAGAGACCTATGCAAAACTTGCTTAGTGTCACTTTGACTTACCCAATTAAAAGTTTATAACTTGAGAGTTGAGACCCCTTTAGACCAAGTTTATAACTTGAGAATGCTTGGCCAACTTCAATGATTGGAGCTAAAAATTTAATTTTGTTCCTTCAATGATTTTAACGTAAAATTAGCCCAAAATATTTAATATAATTTTGTGTAGATATCTTAATTTATTTTTATGACCATCTTAATTGATAAATATGAAGATTCCGATAAATAATGAAAATAATTAATTATGCTTCAATTTGGAGTGAAATTTGATAAAAATAATTATTTTTTATTATTTAGCCCTTGGATTTAATTTTGGTTAGATTTTTTTTACCGTTACATTTAATCATATTTGATATCAACAGTTGAAATTAATATATTTATAAACTATAATTTTGATTAAAAAAAGTGTTAATTTGGACTGTTGGATCAACCAACGCTACGATCTCTACAACCGTCAGATTACAAAATAGTCGTTGGATGGGATAAGGTGGCAGACAAAGTTGTTAGAGATGGATTCCACCCACTGCAGATTTGTCACATGCAAGAAAGTAAAGCAATGCGGTTTCAGTTTTCGTGAGCGTTCATGCTCATCATGTTGGTCCCGCCACTAACTTGGCTTATTTTGTTGGATAAATCTACCCAAATTTTAAGTTTTATCTTAATCTCACATTTTAGATTATTGAAGGAGATTCGATGGATTTAAAAACTAAAATTTAGGTTATAAGTTTTAACTCAACCATTGGAGTTG
>JAOTRO020000035.1:1074629-1088421 GCA_028566515.2 Pyracantha coccinea | reverse complement strand
AAGGAAGTCAAATACATAACAAGTAAATAACTAATTACAAATTTACAATATTTACTTAATCAATTTGAGATATCTTCATTAACACTCCACCTCAAGTTGGAGTGTATGTTAATAACACCCAACTTGCTGAGTAATGTTTCAAATTGTGTTGAAGTTAACGGTTTGGTGAAGATGTCAGTTGGTTGATCAGTCATTCGTATGTATGTCGTACGAACTATCCTTCCTTGAATCTTCTCTCTCAACAAATGACAATCAATCTCTATATGCTTTGTTCTTTCATGAAACACCAGATTTGAAGAGATGTATATGGCTACTTGGTTGTCACAAAACAACGTGACTGGTTGTGGATGAATCACTTTCAAATCCTTCAAAATGTTCTTCAACCATGTAATCTCAAAACATGTGGTTGCCATGGAACGATACTCAGCCTCTGCACTGGAACAAGAGACAGTAGTTTGCTTCTTTGTTTTCCAAGATATCGGTGCTTGACCAAGTTGAATGCAGTAACTTGGTATCGATCTCCTTGCGTCTTTGCATCTAGCCCAGGTAGCATCACAAAATGCCCTTAACTGCAATGATCCCTTGGATGACAAGAATATACCTTGTCCCGGTGCATTTTTGATGTATTTGAGAACCTTGTGTGCCCCCTCGAGGTGTGGTTGTTGAGGATTTCCCATAAACTGACTCAACATGTGCACAGTATAGGCTAAGTTCGGCCTTGTTATGGTCAAGTAGATTAATCTACCTAAAAGCCTTATGTACGATGAAGCATCAACCAAAAGCTTTTCTTCTGCTTGTGTAAGAGAAATATTTTGCTCTACGGGAAATCGTGAAGGTTTGGCACCTAAAAACCCAGTATAATCTAATATATTCAATGCATACTTTCTTTGGCACAAAGTGATGCCACTTTTGGACCGTGCGACCTTTATCCCCAAGAAATATTTAAGTTGACCCAACTCTATTTGAATCGTTGCAAGAGAAACTGTTTTGTTTCTTCAATTTCTTGTAAATTATTTCCTGGTAAGATTACATCATCAACGTAGACCAACAAAGCAATGAAGTTACCTTGACGACTTCAGACGAACAAGGAATCAGACCATGATTGGTGAAACCTAGCAGCCTTAAGAGCAGAGGAAAGCTTAATGAACCATTGTCTCAAGGCTTGCTTTAAACCATGCAAGGATTTGTGTAGCTTGCATACTTGAGTCTCCCCCCTTTGTCTGAAACCAGGGGGTAAGTGCATGTAGACTTCCTCGTTAAGGTCACCATGCAAAAATGCATTGTTGGCATCGAGTTGGTGCAAATGCCACTAACGCACGGTAGCCACACTGAGGAGCACACGAACAGTGGTCAATTTAGCAACGAGAGCAAAGTTTTCTCAATAATCAACTCCTTCTATTTGGCTATATCCATTCGCAACCAACCGGGCTTTGTAGCGTTTGATGGTCCCATCAGGTTTAAGTTTGACCTTCTACACCCATTTGCAACCAATCGGTCGTTTGTGAGGTGGAAGCAGAACAATGGACCAAGTATTGTTGGCTTGAAGAACATCTATTTCGTGTTTCATGGCAGCACGCCATTGTGGATTTTGGACAGGCTGCAAAAAGGTGGTAGGCTCTTGGATGGCTGTAATGTTAGTGACAAAGGTTTTATGTGTGGGAGAAAGGCGAGTGTAAGATAAATATTGAGAAAAAAAGGTGAGAAATACCTGATGATTTGACCATATTCGTGGAAGATGAAGGATCAGGTCTTGACAGAAGATAGGTCTCTACGTGGAAGTCCTGTAAGAAAGATAAAGGTTTGGTAGGACGCGTGCCACGATGCGGTGGTAGTGGAGCAATAGCAGCAGGGTGGTCTAGGGTGGGAGGCGTAGGTGATGTTGGTGGAGAAGGTAAGATAGGTGAAGTGTTGCCGAGAAAGTTGGCCTCAATGGGTAAAGGTGGTGGAGTGGTGGAGTGGTGGGAAATGAAGTAGCGACATCAGGAGAATGTGGGTAGGATTCTGTGAAAGGGGAATTTGGGATAGTAGGGGACGGATTAAAGGAGAATGGTGAAAGATGGGAGTTTTGATATGGAAATCGAACTTCAAAAAATGTTACATCCTTTGACACAAAAACCTTTTGAAGTGTGATATCAAATAAAGGATAACCATTTTGACCATAAGGATACCCAAGGAAAAGACAACGATGTGCACGAGGATCAAACTTGGAGGGTTTTTGTGCATGAGTTGATGCAAAACATAAGCACCCAAAAACACGCAAATGCATGTAATTAGGTTCCTTATGAAACAATCTTTGGTATGGTGTTTTCCCTTGAAGAAGAGGTGTGGGTGTACAATTTATGAGATAGGCTGAAGTAAGAATAGCCTCACCCCAAAAATGTTTAGGAAGGTTGGCTTGGAAAAGGAGGACTCGAGCGACATTTAACAAATGCCTATGTTTGCATTCAGCAACACCATTTTGTTGTGGTGTGTTGACACAACTAGTTTGGTGAAGAATTTCGTTGAGTTTATAGAATGTGTCAAGTTTGAACTTGGGACCATTATTGCTTCGTACCACTTTGACTTTGTGCTAAATTGATTTTCGACCATGTGAATAAATTGAACAAGGAGATCTTGTGTGTCAGATTTATGTTCATCAAATAAACCAATGTGCACCTAGTGTGATCATCTACAATGGTGAGAAAATATTTTGCACCTGAAAGGGAAACAACTTGATAACCACCCCAAATGTCAACTTGTATTAATTCAAAACATGACTTAGTTGATATAGAACTCAATGAAAAATATGATCTTGTTTGTTTAGCCTATGGGCAAATGAAACATTTATTTGAATCACAAGGTTTATTATGCAAAAAGGGAAATAACATGGACACTTTATGTGACGTGTGCCCAAGGCCTTCGTGCCAAAAGCTAGAGCTCAAGGTGGTTACGGTATTGCAGGTTCCCTTCCTTGGTGGGTCAAGATAGTAGAGTCCCTCTGATTCAATTCCTGTCCCAATCATCTTCCCTGAGCGTAGGTCTTGTATGACACAAAATTGTTTTAGAAAATTGGTGATGTATAGGGAATCATAGGCTAATTTGCTAATGGATATTAAGTTTAACCTAAACAACGACACACATAGAACATTATCAAGGACAAGGTTGGGAGAGAAAACTACTTGGCCGACATGGGTCACGATAGCAAGGGAAGCATTTGGTAATTCAACATTATGGTTTTCAACACGTTTTGAGGATGTGAGAAATTCAGGACTACACACGATGTGGTCTGTGGGGCCATTATCCAAAATCCAAATGGTTTGATTTCCATTACCTACAAAAGAAAATGCTTTACCTAAAAGTTCTTCATGATTCGAAGAATTACCCACTTGATTAGCGAATGAGGATTTGCTCTTGTTCAAAAGTTGAAGTATCTGCTTGCAGTCCTCTTGAGAAAAAGGGAAGTTGGGCATTGTATCTTTCTTGTCATGCGCCGTGACTTGGTTGCCCTTAGAAGGACGACTTTGCTCAGTTTCAACCGTTGTTTTCCGTTTGCGGAAAAACTCGAATGTGTGACCATTCCATCCACATAAGGTGCACTTGAGATGAGCATGGCAATTCTTGGTACTATTGTTCGTCTTGTTGCATTTCCCACATCGCTGGCCACCATCTTCGATTTCAAGTTCTCGACCAGCACCCTTTACAGCAAACACGATAGTTTCTAGTTGCGTGGTGCTGCTTTTTCCATTTCAAACTTCAACTTGTTTCTCATGGCGAAGAACAAGTGTATAAGCCTTGTTAATAGTTGGCAATGGATCCAACAAAAGAGTGTTGCTACAAACCGTAGCATATGAGTCATTTAAACCCATAAGAAACTTCATTGTTTTTTTAGTCTTGACGTACGATATTATCTCATTCCTTGCATCACAATGGTATGTCGGGATCAAACACAAGGCATCACATTCATCCCAAAGGCTTTGAAGCTTTGTGAAATAAGAGCTTATTGTCATGTTGTTTTGCACATAATTATGGATTTCGTTTTCTATGTGGAACAGTTGGACTATGTTCACATGAGAAAACTTTCTAGCAGGTCGAGCCACAACTGTCATGCATCCTTGCAACGTATGACACTTCCTGAGATTTCTTTTGACATGGAACCGAGCAGCCATTTTTTCACCAAATTATTGCACCGATTCTATTGCTGTAATTCTTCAACCTGTTCATCAGTTGGCTTCTTGATTGTTCCATCAACAAGCCCTAATTTGATTTTGACCATCAAGGCCATGGTCATGGATTGCACCCATGTATCGTAGTTATCTTCCACGAGAAGTTACGGCACAAGTAGGCGCTAGGCTGATTCGAGTGGTGGAGATAAAGTGGGTGATTAGGGTTTTCCCACTTCTGATACAAAGTCTTGCCTGAAGAGGTTGACTTGTCTGGTTTGTCGCCCATGGTTATAGTTGCTAGGGTTTGTATTTCTTGTGTCGTGGTCTTCCCAGATCGATCACTCGGGTAGCATCTAAAGAAACATAGCATAGTAGAATACTTTCACTTGTATTGACCGAAACAAGTATCACAAAATATATATAGGAGATCAGATACATTCCTGACCCTAAACTAAAGCCTACAAACAAGGAAGTCAAATACATAACAAGTAAGTAAATAACTAATTACAAATTTACAATATTTACTTAATCAATTTGAGATATCTTCTTTAACAGCTTGGTTTCTAAGAAAGTTAATTAGTGCTTTATATGTCGCATGCCAACTGCAGCAGTGTGTTGAGAAAGTGGTAATTCTATCCATTAAGGGGACACATGAAAATCAAAGATCACAAGGGTTGCTGTAGATCCTTCTTAGCTTCACTTTAGGAGCTTGTGAGATCCCGTATTTTTAGAATTCATTATGGATATTATTTTTATTTGGGATGAATTATTGATGCTTAGTAAGCATTCAAGTTGGAGACGTGTTATGCTGTGCATATTCACACCTCATAACCATTATGACTAATCTATTAAATTGGAGGGATTAAAAAGGGAGGTGTCACAAGTTTTACATTCAATGGACAAGTGTGACTAGTGTTTTTACTAGTAGGTGTTGTCAAAATAAGGGGAAAAGCTATCCTAATTTGGAACCAAGCATAGTTAGTCACCATTTTCACAACCCATGCAAGCCATCTTATTTTTAGTCTAACAATTCATAGACTTATATGTGGCTTATTCTCCTCATAATATTTCTTATATAGTATATTAAATTGATATTCTTTCCCTGACTCCCTAAGTTTTGGAACCGACACTTTCTAGTATATAAATAGGTTTCTATATCATTCATTTCAACAATGACTTTTGTTTGTGGTTTTGACTGGTTTGTGGGAAAGAAAAGAAATATGGCGAATAGAGATAGGAGAACAGAGAGAGAGATCAGTACATTAGATGAAATTGTATGCGACTGCATGCAAAGAAGTGCAGAATGAAAGAAATACAGAAAAGAGAAGGAATAAAGGATGCGATATTGATGTATGCGAATCAATAGGTTCGTTGTCTTGCCGAACTTCTAATAATCGAGGTGAGTGGTTTATGCAATGTGTTTAAAAATTATTATTTTCAGATAAAATGAAAACCACAAACTATCATGGGATTTAGTCTATTTTCAAATATCTCTCTATCTCGAGTCAAGCATGTTAACTTTCGAGAAATGTTTTGATACGTATATGTAGAAAACCAATTTGGTTTCAACCAATTGTTTTGATTGGTTAATTCAATAAGGTTTACAACTCATACTTATATACATGAGTATGTGCTAAACTAGGTAATTACATGTTCACTGATAAAAGCAGAAACCAAATAATACATAAATATTCCCCATATATCTACTATAGGACCAAATCCTCATCCTTGATTCTCGCAATCTTTAACACTCCCCCTCAAGTTGGAGTGTATGCTGATTACACTCAACTTGCTAAGAAGACTTTCAAACTAGGAGGTGTTTAGTGCTTTGGTGAATAAATTTGCCAATTGTTGTAGAGTTCGTACATGGGCAGTTTTGACAACACCTTCTTGTATCTTTTCTCGAACCAAATGACAATCGATTTTGATAAGTTTCGTCTTCTCATGGAACACAGGGTTGGATGCAATATGAAGTGCAACTTGATTATCACAAAAGAAAGTAACTGGTTATGAATGATCAACATGGAGATCATTAAGCACATACCTCAGCCAAGTTATCTCATAACATGTAGATACCATGGCTCTATATTCTACCTCTGCTGTTGATATTGCTACTGTGGTTTGCTTCTTTGTTCTCCAAGATATAAGTGAGTCTCCAAGCATGATGCAATAGCCCAGAACTAACCTTCTTGTATCCTTGCATTTTGCCCAATCAGCGTCACAATATGCTCTTAATTGAAGCAAGCTCGTGGAGTAAAACATGATGCCTTGCCCCGGTGTCCCATTTATGTACCTCAAAACTTGATGTGATGCATCTAAGTGTGATAGCCTGGGCTTGTCCATAAATTGACTCAATATGTGGACAGAATAAACAAGGTCTGGTTGCATTATTGTCAAATAAATTAGACGACCAACAAGTCTTCTATATCTGGATGGGTCTCCGAGCAACTCATAATCTATCCGTGTGAATGCCAAGTTTTGATCCCTAGGAAAACAAGTTGGTCTTGCTTCAAGAAAACCAGTGTCCTCCAATATATCTAAGGCATACTTTTGTTGTGACAATGATATGCTCTGGGATGACCTTGCAACTTTCCTAGATCCTTGAGTTTGAATTTGCTAGCCAAAAATTCTTTTGTCTTATCAATAAACAGGAAATCATAACCTGCCAATATCACGTCATCCACATATACTAGGATAATAGTAAGACTTGTGCCTTTGGATGGGACGAACAAAGAATAGTCAACATTGGACTGCCGGTAACCCGTGGCCTTGAGTGCAGAAGAAAGCTTAAGGAACCACTATCTCGAAGCTTGTTTAAGTCCATAAAGAGATTTATGAAGTTTGCATACTTGTGTCTTCCCCTTTCGCCCGTATCCTGGTGGGAGTCGCATGTAAACATCTTCAAGTAAGTCACCATAGAGGAAGGCGTTATTGACATCAAGTTGGTACAAATGCCAACCCCGAGCCGCTGCAACAGCAAGTAATAACCGAACCGTGACCAACTTAGCAACGGGAGCAAAGGTGTAATCAAGATCTTCGACTTGTGTATACCCATTGGCGACCAAGCATGCCTTGTAGCGTTCCACAGAACCATTTGGATTAAGTTTAATTTTGTAGACCCATTTGCATCCAATGGGTTTTTTCCCAGAAAGGAGATGTTGGAGAGTCCAGGTGTTGTTGGCTTCAAGAGCATGAACCTCATCTCTCATGGCATGGCACCATTTAGGATCCTAAATAGCCTGCAAGTAACTTTGGGGTTCTTTGGCAATAGAAAGAGAGCTGGTAAAGGCACGGTGAGTAGGAGATAAACGATCATATGATAAAGACTGAGATAGAGGGTGATAAGTATTACCTTTATGTGATCCAATGTTAAAAGCCGATGATTGAGGAGGACGAGAAGGCAACTTGACATCGACATGGAATTGTTGTAAATATGAAGGTGGTCTAGTGGTTCAGGTGGAGGCCTAACTGGATGGTTGTGCTAGCATAGGTGGTGCATTGTCAAGTGCAGGAAGAGGTGAGAAAGAGTTATCGGTATTTGGCAAGGCAAGTAGAGGCAATGGATCAGGTTCATTGACGATATTGTCGGTAATTTGAGAGGTATCATTGTGTTCTTCTATGGTGGTGGTTATGAATGGATCATTTGACAGATCAAAAGAGGGATCAACCAGGATAGGTAGTTGTTGGAATGGTGATTGTGTGTTTGGATCAGAGTGTGGTGCGGAAGATTGGGTGAAAATGAATGTATTTTCACGAAAGAGCACATCACGGGAGACAAAAGTTTTTTCGTGCATTGAGATCATAAACTTTGTACTTTCTTGCCATAAGGGTAACCAATAAATATGCATGGTATGGATCGAGCGTCAAATTTAGACGGATGGTATGCCTGCATGGATGCAAAGCATAGGCAACCAAAAACTTTCAAATGGGAATATTTAGATGGCTTATGAAACAAAAGTTTGTAAGGTGTTTTACCATGCAAGACTGGAGTGGGTGTACAGTTTATGAGATAGGCTGCCGTGAGGATGGCTTCGCCTCAGAAATTGATAGGCAAATTAGCTTGAATGAGCAGGGCCCTAACAATGTTGAGGAGGTGACGGTGTTTGCATATAGCCAGCCCATTTTGTTGGGGGGTGGCAACACATGTTGTTTCATGAAAAATGCCCTTTGTCGAGTACAATTCAATGAAGTTAAATTCTGGGCCATTGTCACTCCTAATTGTTTTCGCTTTATGAGAAAACTGATTTTCAACAAGATTGATAAAACTGGTCAAATAATGACGTGTGTCGGATTTGTGCTTCATTAAGCAAATCCAAGTGCAACGAGTGTAATCATCAACAAGGGGTCATGGCCAAAGAAACATTTATATAAAATTACAAGTCATAGAATAACGGATGCGATCATACCAACTCACATGAATCGATCCCATCAGAACTCCGAAGTTAAGTGAGTTTTGGCGAGAGTAGTACTAGGATGGGAGACCTCCTGGGAACTCCTTGAGTTACATCCCCTTGCCTCTTCTTTACTTTTTCTAATTCTTTTTTTGCGTATTTTGAGAGGCTTATTTGTGGCGCGCGTCGTTTATAACCAAGTCTCGTGCATGGGAGATGAAGGAAATGAATGGGAAGGAGTATTAATTCTATTTTTTGAATTTCGAGGGATCGTCTTGATTAATATTCCTTAGGAGAGATGAAAGAAAGACAAGACTATTAATTCTATTTTTTTTTTATTTCGAGGGATAGTCTTGATTAGTATTTTTGAATTTCGTGCGAACGTTTGGAGCCGATGTGATTTTCACATGCATAAAGGTTAAGGGGTCATGGCCAAAGAAACGGTTATATACAATTACAAGTCATAGACTATTGGATACGATCATACTAACTCACATGCACCGGATCCCATCAGAACTCGGATGTTAAGCGAGTTTTGACGAGAGTAGTACTAGGATAGGTGACCTCTTGCGAAGTCCTCGTGTTGCATCGCCCCACCTCATTTTTACTTTTCATAATTCTTTTTTGTGTATTTTTAGCGGCTTATTTGTGGCGCGCATTGTTTATAACCAAGTCTCGGGCATGGGAGATGAAGGAAAGGAATGAGGAAGGCTATTAATTCAATTTATTGAATTTTGAGGGATCATCTTGATTAATATTCCTTGGGAGAGATGGAAGAAAGACTAGACTATTAATTCCTTTTTTTTTTAATTTCGAGGGATGGTGTTTATTAATATTTTTGAATTTCATGCAAATGTTTGGAGCCGATGTGATTTGCACATGCATAAAGGATAAGCGGTCATGGCCAAAGAAACGGTTATATACAATTACAAGTTGTAGACTATCAGATGCAATGATACCAACTCACATCCACCTGATCCCATCAGAACTCTGAAATTAAGCGAGTTTTGGCGAAAGTAGTACTAGGATGGGTGACCTCCTGGGAATTCCTCGAGTTGCATCCCCTCACCTCTTCTATACTCTTCATAATTCTTTCTGCGTATTTTCAGCAGCTTATTTGGAGCGATCGTCGTTTATAACCGAGTCTCGTGCATGGGAGATGAAGGAAAGGAATGGGAAGGACTATTAAATCTATTTTTTGAATTTCGAGGGATCGTCTTGATTTATATTCCTTGGGAGAGATGAAAGAAAGACTAGACTATTAAATCTATTTTTTTTAAATTTCTAGGGATCGTCTTGATTAATATTTATGAATTTCGTGTGAATGTTTAAAGCTGATGTGATTTGCACATGCATAAAGGTTACGTGGTCATGGCCAAAGAAATGGTTATCTACAATTACAAGTCATAGAATAACGGATGTGATTATACCAACTCATATTCATCGATCCCATCAGAATTCCGATAGTGAGTTTTGGCGAGAGTAGCACTATGGTGGGTGACCTCCTGGGAATTCCTCGAGTTACATCCCCTCGCCTCTTCTTTACTTTTCATAATTCTTTTTTGCGTATTTTCAACGGCGTATATGTGGCGCGCGTCGTTTATAACTGAGTCTTGTGCAGAGGAGATGAAGGAAAGGAATGGGAAGGACTATTAATTCTATTTTTAGAATTTTGAGGGATTGTCTTGATTAATATTCCTTGGAAGAGACGAAAGAAAGACTAGACTATTAATTCTTTTTCTTTGTTTTTTTTTTAATTTCGAGGGATCTTCTTGATTAATATTTTTGAATTTCGTGCAAACGTTTGGAGCCGATGTGATTTGCACATGCATAAAGTTTACGGGGTCATGGCCAAAGAAACGGTTATATACAATTACAAGTCATAGACTAATGGATGCGATCATACAAACTCACATGCATCGGATCCCATCAGAACTCCGAAGTTAAGCAAGTTTGGGCGAGTGTAGTACTAGGATAGGTGACCTCCTGGGGATTCCTCGAATTGCATCTTCCCGCCTCTTCTTTATTTTTCATAGTTCTTTTTTGTGTATTTTCAGAGAATGGGAAAGACTCTAAATTCCTATTTTAGAATTTCATGTGATCGTTTGATTTATATTTTTGAATATCGCTTGATCGTTTGGGGGCTGGTGTGATTTGCATGTGCCTAAGGTTGCAGGGTCATGGCTCAAAGAAATGGTTATTTACAATTACAAGTCATAGACTAAAGGAAACGATCATACCAATTCACATGCACCTGATCCCATCAGAACTCCGAAGTCAAGTGACTTTGGGTGAGCGTAGTACTAGGATGGGTGACCTCCTCGGAAGTCTTTGTGTTGCATCCTCCCACCTCTTTTTTATTTTTCATAATTCCTTTTTGCGTATTTATAGCTGCTTATTTGTGGTGCGCATCGTGGGTAACCAAGTCTCGTAATTGGGGGGGTATTTCTAGCAGCTTGTTTGTAGTGTGCGTTGTTTAAAACCGAGTCTCATGCTTGGGTGATGAAAGAAAAGAATGGGAAAGACTATTAATTCTATTTTTTTTCAATTTTGAGGGATCGTCTTGATTAATATTTTTGAATTTCGTGTGATAGTTTTGGGGAAGTGTGATTTGCACATGCATAAGGTTACGGGGTCATGGTTAAGACAAATGGTTCTATACAATTACAAGTCATAGACTAATAGTTAGATCATACCAACTCACATGCACTGAATCCCATCAGAACCTCGAAGTTAAGCGAGTTTGGGCAAGAGTGGTACTAGGATGGGTGACCTCCTTGGAAGTCCTCGTGTTGCTTCCCCCCACCTCTTTTTTATTTTACATAATAGTTTTTTGTGCACTTCTTGCGGTTTATTTGCGGTGCGCGTTGTTTATAACCAAGTCTCATGCGTGGGAGATGAAATAAAAGAATGGGAAAGACTATTAATTCTATTTTTTGATTTTCGTGGGATCGTCTAGATTAATATTTTTGAATTTGTGTGATCATTTTGGGCCGTTGTGATTTGCACATGCATAAAGGTTACGGGGTCCTGGCCAAAGAAATGGTTGTATACAATTACAAGTCATAGACTAACGGATGCGATCATACCAACTCACATGCTGCAGATCCCTTCAGAAGTTCGAAGTTCAGCGAGTTTGGGTGAAAGTAGTACTAGGATGGGTGATCTCCTTGGAAGTCTTCGTGTTGCATCCTATCACCTCTTTTTTATTTTTCATAATTCTTTTTTGCATATTTCTAGCAGCTTATTTGTTACATGCGTCGTTTATAACTGAGTGTCGTACTTGATAGATGAAAGAAAAGAATGGGAAAGACTCTAATTTCCTATTTTTGAATTTTATGTGATCGTTTTGATTAATATTTTTGAATGTTGCATGATTGTTTGGGGGCCGGTGTGATTTGCATGTGCCTAAGGTTGTAGGGTCAAGGTTCACAGAAATGGTTATATACAATTACAAGTCATAGACTGACAGATACGATCATACCAGCTCACATGTGACGGATCCCATCAGAACTTCAAAGTTAAGTGAGTTTGGGTGAGAGTAGTACTAGAATGGGTGATCTCCTTGGAAGTCTTCGTGTTGCATCCTCCCACCACTTTTTTATTTTTCATAATTCTTGTTTGCATATTTCTTGCAGCTTATTTGTTGCATGCGTCATTTGTAATCGAGTCTTGTGCTTGACAGATGAAACAAAAGAATGGGAAAGACTGTGAATTCCTATTTTCCAATTTCATGTGATCGTTTTGATTAATACTTTTGAATTTCGCTTGATCCTTTGGGGACCGGTGTGATTTGCATGTGCCTAAGGTTGGAGGGTCATCGTTAACAGATCCCATAAAAACTCTAAAGTCAAGCGAGTTTGGGCAAGAGTAGTACTAGAATGGGTGACCACCTCGAAAGTCTTCGTGGTTCTTCCCCCCACCTCTTTTTTTTTTTTTAATTTTTCATAATTATTTTTTGCGTATTTCTAGCTGCTTATTTGTGGCTCGCAGCGTTTATAACCAAGTCTCGTGCTAGGGAAATGAAAGAAAAGAATGGGAAAGACTACTGATTCAATTTTTTGAATTTTGAGGGATCGTCTTGATTAATATTTTTTAATTTCATGTGATAGCTTTGGGCTGGTGTGATTTGCACATGCATAAGGTTATAGGGTCATGGTTAAGAGAAATGGTTATATACAATTACAAGTCATAGACTAAAGGTTGGATCATACCAACTCACATGCACCGGATCCCATCAGAACCTCAAAGTTAAGTGAGTTTGGGTAAGAGTAGTTTATAACTGAGTCTCGTGCTTGGGAGATGAAAGAAAAGAATGGGAAAGACCACTAATTCCTTTTCTTGGAATTTCGTGTGATTGTTTTGATTAATATTTTTGAATTTCGCGTGATCGTTAGGGGTTACAAGGTCATGGTTAAAAGAAATGGTCATATATTATTACAAGTCATAGACTAACAGATGTGATCATACCAACTCACTTGCACCGGATCTCATCAGAACTCCAAAATTAAGCAAGTTTGGGAAAGAGTACTACTAGGATGGATAACCTTCTGGGAAGTCTTCGTGTTGCATCCTCCCACCTCTTTTTTATTTTTCATAATTATTTTTTGCATATTTTTAGCAGCTTCATGCGTGTCGTTGATGATTGAGTCTCGTTCTTGGAAGATGAAAGAAAAGAATGAGAAAACTATAAATTCCTATTTTTTTTAATTTCGTGTGATTGTTTTGATTAATATTTTTGAATTTCGCGTGATCATTTGGGGGCCAGTGTGATGTGAACATGCATAAGGTTATAGGGCCATGGTTAAAAGAAATGGTTATGTACATTTACAAGTCATAGACTAACAGATGTGATCATACCAACTCGTATGCACTGGATCCCAACAGAACTTCGAAGTTAATTGAGTTTGGGCGAGGGTAGTACTATGATGTGTGACCTCCTGGGAAGTCCTTGTGTTGCATTCCCCCACATCTTTTTTATTTCTTCATCATCATTTTTTTGCGTATTTTTAGAGGCTTATTTATGCCTCCCGTCGTTTATAACCATTTTTGCGTATTTTGATAGGAGCATATTTATGCGCCTTAGTTTAGCTTGTTCTTGTGCATTTATAGTGTTTTTCCTTGATAAAGTAGTCTTTTAAGCTAGTTTTATGTGTTTTCAGGTTTTAAGGGCAAAGTGTGCAAAAGGAAGCATTTTGGAGCCTTTTGGAGCAAATTAGAGCTTGGAATGAATGTCATATGCTTGGAGCCATGAGGATG
>JAOTRO020000035.1:1021653-1037184 GCA_028566515.2 Pyracantha coccinea | reverse complement strand
AGACGAAAAAAAATTGATGTACTAAATGTTGAAAACCACGAAACATTAGAGTAGTAAACAGACTTTTTCCCAAAAATAAAATACTTGTGTTAATTCCTCATATAGGGGAACCTACTTGTCTCCACACTTATAATTAACGAAGCTTTACTGTAAAAACATTGTAATCTGAACTGTTCATTATCTATATTATCATTAAAGATGTAATGTGTAAAAGATCATTTAATGTGGAGATATTTTAGCCATTCACATTCATCAAAACAATTGAACAGTTTATCACGAGAATGTTGCTTGTTCCCCAAACCATTGATTGGTTTGACATGTAGGGGTGGCTAAAGGATCTCTAAAATGGAATAATTTTTTACAGATGTGATCTTTGAATGATGATAAAGAGAATCAACGATTCTGATGATGATGTTTGTACGATAAAGATATATTAATTACAAACAGGAAGACTTGAGTATATTCACCTCATTAAATATGTGAGTATAATGTCACGTCGTGTAAAAAAAAAAAACCATAGCATTTTCACCCACCAACTGGTATATTCTCTTGGAGCATTTTATCCTTTACGGTAGATGATACCTATCAATATAATTAAGTAGCCTAGCTTTAATAGGTGATCTTTTCTTTTGGACGTTTACACAATAATTGATTGAAATGTTTTTAGATCTATATGTTTTGGCCTCATCGATTGTGTTCAGCCCCCACCATGTGCGCGTAGAAATGTATATATATATATATATTAGCCAAGTCTAGTAAAACAGAGCAATCGTATAAGACGATCGATCGAAACGGTGCGTCCAGCAGAGCAGCAGCGGCATAGGATTCCATGCAAAGAGCCTTGAATACGCTTATCTACCAGCTACCAAACATGCATTCTCTCTCTCTCTCTCTCTCTCTCTCTCATACTATTAAAATCTAAAAAAAAAGTATAAAATATAAAGTGTGGATTAGGATTACCAAATACCAACCCGTCGTGACATTGAATTTTTCCACGTGAATTGTCCCCTTCCTTGCTTGGTTTTCACCGTCAATCTATATACGAAAGTGATATATATTGATATATGAGAAGAATAATGTTTGGCTACTTAAAGATAAGTAGTTTTATTTATAAAAAAAATAATTATGTTTTGTTTATGGAATTTTGTGTTTATAATATGAATCAGTCATATTATGAATTACTCTATAGAGGTCATCCTATAAAAAAAATGAATTAAAACTAAGATCGTTAGTAGCAAATAAATAACTAGTTCATAATGCTTTGACCATTTCAGTCCATTTGTTCTTAGATAATTCGATGTCTAAACGATCTTAGTTTTAATTGATTTTTGGCTAACATGATCTTTATAAAGTGCTTCATAATATGAACGGTTTAGATCATAAACACAAGCTTCCATGAATTAGAAATGAACAGTTTTGAGTAGGAGCTCCTACTCATTCTTTGAGTAGCCAAGTATTATTCATATGAGAAATGCTAAAGAGATTCTCTCAAATTGGGACTCTTTATAGACTTTATCCTGGTTACCTTACAATTTAATGTTAATTCTCATGTCATATTATAAACATTGTGCTAAAAACACGAGGTGACAAAGAGTCCATAAAAAGTCTCATTTTCAAGAGAGTCTCTTTAACATGAGAAACTTCTCATGAACATGCAAATAATATTCCCTTCACTACGTACCATACATTTTCCTAAATTTTAATGATTTATATAACATGGTTCCAATTTTTGCCGAATGTTCCCGAAGGTAATATTATATTATTTGTATGATATGATATGGTGCATGCATGTATCTTAATAGTTTAGATTCAAATGAGTTTAGAGCTACCTACAAATGAAACGTGCACTACTTGAGCACTGTCATAATTTGAGATCCAATTCATGAGATTCGAATGTTTGGAATTGTCTTGTTTGGTGTTTTTACCACTAGTCATTGTGTACATTAACACTAATTCAACTTTTTTGGACTTTCATGGCTATTATTATAATTGGTAGCCAAAGAAAAAAAGGGTGTCGTCAAGTTAAAATTGTTGTTTTATGAGTATTGCTAATATATAATTAATGAGATTGTGTGTCTACAATTATTTAGATTAGCCACATTCAATCTTTAAATTTGTTAGAATATTTCAAGTTCAGATATTATGAAAGTTTTATTTGGACAATAATGATAATAATGAGATTGTATGTAGGTATTTGAGTTTGGTTGTGTATCGTTCTCAAGGCAAAAATACGTACAGGTGTGGTTTTAAAGCTACGTAGTACTTAATGATATATAACACTTATAGCTACAAGTGCTTTAGGCATTAAATTTGATTTCCACAATTATTATATCTTTTATTTTTAATCTTAGTCAATTATTTTCTATATCACTTAATATTGAAGAAAAATCGACGAATACATGTAATGCCTACAATTATATAAATCGAATCCAAAGAAGTGTTCACATGGCTTACTTTCTATATGCTAGCTAGAAAAGTAATACATATTTGATCCTCTAAAATTGGTTGTCCTAATGGCCATACATATAAAGTATAAACGCTCAATCTGAATCATCCATATATTTACAGCTTTTTACGTACACATGTATATATAATAATAAGAAACCCATATGCTGCATGATACATCTCCATTTAGTAGACAAAATATAGTCGAGAAAGCTCTAAAGCAAAGGTTCTTTCTTCTATCTAATTCTGTTTAGCCTTATTTAATTAATCAACTTTGTTAAGGAAAACTAAGTCAATTAGCAAAGGGGGAGGGAGGACTAGTTTGTTGTCTGCTTCGACTCGAATACAAAAGTCAGGTAACTTGTACCACATAAATTCACTGAGATTAATTCATTTGTTCATGTAAGTAAAAGTATCCATGCTGTATGTAAAAAAGTTAATTTGAGTAAATGGATACAGGAACCAATGGTGTAACATTAAGGGATTTTTTTTCAAATTTTTTTAAGACGTATACTTAACTAAAACTATAGCGGTATAGACTCTGCAGTTTGATAACCATTTTATTTTCAGTTTTTGTTCACTTTCTTCAAAAACCGAAAAATAAAATAAAATTTGTGTGACGATTGATTTTGTTAGATTAGATGTTAAATTAACCACCAACGGAGTCGAACTCATGCCGTCATGCAAGAGCTCAACTCCTTTCCACCACTATAGTAAATGGTCACTTGCTTTGAAAACTGAAAATTGGATACTACTATTTTTGTGTGTAAAATCGTATAATTGCATGAAGATTTAAATCAGAGGCTTGCTTTCACTTGCGATCGCTTCATGAAGAAGCACATGAGCTTTTGTTTACCTATGCCAAACACGAAACACTACTGAAAACCAACAGTTTTGCTCATCCACTTCACCCAAACACATCAAAAGGAGTTTGTTTCGGTTTTCCAAGCCATTACGATCTCGTAGCCATACTTTTATAGTGCTGACCATAAAATGCTTGAACAAGGTCCAACTGCCGTTAAACTAAAACATAGCCATTCGTAAACTCGGCAAACGGTGGTAGATGAAGGAAGTTTGAGTTCTACTATAAAACCAACTGGCAATGTGGAGAGTAACCCAAACCCACGCAAGGTTTAATCCATTTGCGATGTGAGACTTTGCCCTTCACATTCTCACACTAAAAACACCTGATTTTGGATGGATGGCGAATTGGATCACAAATATTTACAAGAGAATGTGAATCCCTAAAATGTCACCAGAACTCTTTAACTATCACAAGAGTGCAACTGTGCGAAAGACCATCCCGCAATTTTACGATTGTAAGTATGCAGAGTACTCGCAATGATAGCACAACCCATCAACCTAATAATCTTAATTCAGCAATGTCTCTCTAAAACAACATGAATGCCGCCGTTTGATGAGTAATGTACAAGAGATAATTAGGAATTTAGATTGTCGAGGAAAAGATCAAGCAACACATGAACCATGTCAAGTATGGAACAAGATAAAGCGATAATCTAGAGAAAGACCACACAATTAAGTAAGGATGAAATCACAAATGACTGGCATGTACATAACTCCTTGCTCACTCAGCACTAGCAAAATTTGAAACTATACTCTTAAGTTCATTCAGACCAGAATTTCACAAAGGTGTCCAAAAACGCTTTAAATACATCCCAAAATGGGTTACCTTCTGGTCTTTTGGACTTTTTAGATGCATCTTCCCATGATTCACTGCCCAAAGAAACAATTGACAAGAAAAATTAATCATCCTGAACAAGCTTGTCAAATTTCCTAGTTATGGGAAGTAACTGAACTGGGTTTACAACATATACTTACAGATTAATTCTGTCTAAAGTTGGTTTGCCTCCTTTCTTCAAACTGCCGCTGGTCTGGACATCAACTTCATCTTCAACCACAAGCACCTCTTTGGTTTTCGACAGCTCGCTGCTACCACTGGTATCGTTGATATTCTTTGCATGTAAACTATCTGGAGCTTTATCAGCCTGTAAATATGCACCAACAATTGAACGTTTTTTGGTCAATGAATCTGAAATTTCCACTCCAACAAGTTTTGAACAATAATAGGTATACCATTCTTCATATCATTGTTAAGGAAAACAGAGTTCTTCGCTCAACATGGTATGGACAATCAAGTTTTTGCTATCGCTATTAATCTAAGAGACAACGTTACAACAGTAATAACATCATGACTAGAACTAGATAATATGTATCACAATATGGATACTGAACACGTCTAATCCACAATTGTGAAAATTCAAAAACATGACAATATTGACAGTTTGTGAGGTTTGGTTGGTAATTATGATAAAAAAGGTGAAAATCTACACAATAAGACATTCCAATTTAAAACTACCTTAGATCCCTCAGTCAGCTGGCTTTGTTCAAAGATCTCAGAGATTGGAACATCTTTATGAGGTGATTTGACATTAAGGTCTGTGCTTCCCTTCTCATGCACAATACCTTCATTACAGGTTGAGGTATTTGAGCTTTCAAGTGATGGATCTATGGCATCTCCTAGTGCTTCATCCACCAGGCTGGATTTGTTTTCAACCAATGGACTTGAAAGATTTATTGCTACATTATCATCCATGTTCTTCATGGAACTTAATCTATCTACTGGCGAACTCTCAACACAAGCTGACTCCATCGCTCTAGTTCCTTTGTCCTCAGTAGACTTGGTCAAATCTGTTACTACTTGTAAACTTCCATCCAAGCTCTCAGGTTTCCTAGTTACCGGCTTTAATGGGAATGTCTCCACTATTACATCTGCTGCTATAAGAGTCACCTTAGGCCTAGATGTTGCCAGAACTTCTTCACCATTATTCTTTGCTTCCAAAGGTTCAACTGTTTGCAGCTCTGTACATGTTTGTTCCTCCGTTTCTTTCACCTTCATATCTACCTCGCTGCCATTGATTTGTCCACTTCCAAAACTCTGATATTCAGGCTCAGTACAATGCCCATTAGAAACTATAGATTCAACAGCAACATGCTTCTCTACTTCCACTGGTCCATTTACTTCTAAATCTGTACTTTTCGGTTCATTAAATTCTCTGTCATTCACTTCTACTTGAGTACTGTTGATGATTCGCCCATTCTCAAACATCTGACGTTCAGGTCTAACTAAATGCCCATCAGAAGCGAAAACCAGTTCTTCAATTGCACCCTGATTTTGATTGGTGACGAACTGTGATTCATTTGATGACATTGACAAAGAATTTTGTGGTTCTGCAGCAATGGTTCCCAATGGATTGTGTTCCCAGAACTGATCAACAGTCTGCTCCTCTACGGTAAACTTAGCAGGACCAAGCACTCTATTCTCCTGGATTATATCTCGGACAATTTCTCGTACTGTGTAGAAAGATCCACCAACTTCTTTGTGGGTCAGATTAAGTGATGGGAAACTCCCATTGTTTAGTTTCTGGTACCTGTAAGCAAGACCATTAGACAGGCTGCACATTCTTTTCAGAAATCAGAAATTCAAAAATATTAAGATGGATGTGGAAGTCAGTGGCAAGAAAATACACTAACACTACAATATACCGATCAAAATACTCCCATTAACTTCTAACAGGAACAGTTCTCCTACTGCATATACCTATCAAAAGTTGGTCCTACTAAACGCAGGTGCTACACAACCATATGTTTTATTAGTTTCCTTACTGTTATTTTCTTCGGTTAAATGGACTGTAAAGAACACAAACATAAAATTTTCTTAAAAGAGTGCTTCAACAGAATAAATTTTCTAAATCATTCTGGTGAAGAAAATATATATATATATATATATATGTGTGTGTGTGTGTGTGTGTGTGTGTGTGTGTGTGTGTGTGTGTGTATCAAAGCATCATACGTCAATCAATTTGGCAGGCAATAAATCGCAAGAAAGCATTAAATTTCAAAAGTTGGTCAAAATCTCAAAGTGAATATAATGGCTATATATATTGTATATCCACTTCTTTATTCACAATAGTTAAACTCAACATATAAATGAATAAAATCATAGCTTAAATATTTTTGACAAGCTTATCCGGAAGCTAGAAACAGGGATCCAGAAACTTTCCATACCTTAAAACTTAAAAGCATACAGATGTACTAGGATCCTACTCAACTACAATATCAAGTGTACAAAGAAACAATCATGATAGACGAGAAGTAATGCTGGATCAACAAATTTCAATATAAGATATTTCATACAAGCATATAGAATTCATTTATATACAATTATCCTGAGTAAAGGGTAGGAGAAGATTAATGCCCGTAATCCTATTAGATTTCATCAGAACTATATTGGTTAAAAGATTAGTGACTTCTCTTTTCTTTTTCTCATAAGTTACGATAGTAGAAAATTTTAAACAAGGAAACTATGATGTAATTACTTCTTTATAAAGGACTCAACCATTGCCTTCCTCTCTTCTTTTGAACGCCGAATTCTGGACCTCCTTCCTTCAGATTCATTGTTTTTAGCAAGGGCAAATGTCTGCCCAACCCAACTACCCTTTATAGAATGCATTACACTGAAATTCAAACCTGCACATGCGCAACCTTTGTGAGATAAAGAAAAGTTGCATGTAAAAAATCCTCATGAGAAAACAGACACGAACAATCTAAGACTTGACATTGAAAAAATTGATATGCAAAAATCATATTTATCTTTTTGGATATTTTGATGATGCCTAAGTAATTAGTATTAGGCAGTAATAACTGGAACAAAAGAAATTGTGAAAAGAAAAGAAACAATGTGATATAAGACAAAACAGATCAAGTAATAAGGAAAGGCCAGTGAAGCCAATCCTGAACATTAACACAGAACCGTCATGAGTCACATTAGTGAAGAATGGAAGCTCAACTGAGTCATGAGATGAAAGAAAAAAATACGTAAAAATTTATACCACCTTTATCTTATTCGATAAAGCTTATAGGGAGAAAAAGCGAAAAATCGATGGCAAAATTTCGTTTGCACATGAACCAAAAAAAAAAAGAAAAAGCGAGCACTATGACACCAGAAACTGACCCAACACTCCTGGGAATCATGATTCGTTTGCAATTTTCAAATGGTATGAAAATATTGGTATTCAAAACAAGATCTTAGCTATAGAAGTGTAAGTTCCTCTCCTCAAGGGTTATAAACTCTGTTTATCATAATTTTGAATTATCTTTCTAAGTTTCAAAAATTGAATATTTACAAATTTCTGTCATTTCATCTGAAATTCAGCAAAATAGACAGTCACCAAAGGGAAAATTAAAAAGAATACAAACGAAGCTTTTCTTCGATCAACCGAAAGATTGTACGGTCAGCTTTGAGTAACTAAGTGAAGAAATTGAGTGGAAAAACATACACTATAACGGGTGTTGTGGGTGTTTGTATATATGTGTACAAAAGAGTCACGACTTGAGGAGGAAAAATCAACAGACAGTGACAGAAACAAAATCCAAGAGCAACCCACATGATAAAACTTCTATATCAACAAAACCCAACAAATCAAAACATGGATTTTACACAACTCAAGAATTTGCAGCTGCCATGCCACTAATTATGCATAAATTCCAACCAATAAAATACAAAAAAGAAAAAAAGACTGAAAATGACAGTCACAATAAAGCATAAATAACAGGGAGAATGAAGAGCAGAGAGAGAAAGAGAATCACCTGAAGAGATGGGGAAGGATTAGGTTTTGGGGTTTTTCCAAAACCCTACTACTACTTACAGAGTGAGAGATGACACAGAGAGCGAGAAAGACAAAAGAAGCAGCCAAAAGTCAAAATATACGTATGGGAGTTTTCTTATATAATATAATGTAAATAATAGAAACACTCATTTTTAACGTTAAGAATATTTTTAATCTAAAAGATCACTCTTGATGTTATTCACGTACATTTTTATTATAAAGGTAAGACGACTGTTGAGTATTAATTAGTCAAACTTCGAGAGGCCAGACGACGCAGATGTGTAATTATTTAAGTTGGAACTTGAAAAGGGTGGTGATTGGTAAATTCATAAATACTCAATTCGGGGTCGCACCGGACTGTCGTTCTAGGCAAATGGAACCCATGATTGTAAATTTGATTTGGGTCAATTGAGACACAACAGAACGTAAAAGATAAAATGAAATTTTGTGTAAAATACAATGAATATACTTAAAATTAAGCGTTAGAAGAACATAAAAGTATATTAATGGAGTGCCTAAGAAACCTTAGTTGCACTTTATCAACCCATTGGGATGAAAGATCTCCTTGCAACCGATGGATGAATACATGAAAAATGACCATCATTTATGTCATCAATAGTTTCACTGAGACAATATATTAATTGTAAAAGAACTTCTGTAGAACCAAATAACTTTTCAATGGGAACATGATACGATTATCTTGTAAGTTGTAACCATGATAACATGCACACACATAGCACTCTCCTAATCGAACAATAAAATCGCTGGTCGATTCAGGGTCTGAAAATTCAAAACAAGAAACTGCCAACAACTGATTTATTTTGATCAAAACTTCCTATCAACATTGCCAAAAGAATACATGATGTTGTCAACTGTGAAAAAGAATTTCAACGAATGTTGTGTGTACTGCTAAGAAACTTGTTATCCCTGCGCCACTTGAAATGCGAAGGTTAACGCCTCACATGCTAAGTGAGCTGCGATTGCCGGAAAAGCTACCGTCTTCCATCCACTTTGATAATCTAAATTCAGTTCAGTCAGAGGAAAAATACCTACAAAATTCGTCTCTACAGACCACGCTGTCGATGTTAGAAAGAATAAAGCTCGTCCTCAATCCTCGAGAGTTTTTTTTTTTCCACTCCACAGTTGAGAAATAGCTGTATCGCAATTCGAGTGTGACGAAAACTAGACAATTTCAACTAAAACTATAACCTTTCTATCCTCCAAGTGTCTTCTGTTTGTATCCATGCCTCATTCTTTCGAGTAATTTTTCTTTTGTTTTCCTTTTCTTGTCCATCTTTAGCCTATATCTCTCTTCCCTCTCCCTCTCATAAATTCCTTCCCAATGCACTTCCCCCGTGAGTGGCCACAACCACATCTCCCTTGGATGATCACCGTCATCTGCGGCTTCTGCTAAATCTTCATCCATACTCTTTAGCAATGTACTATCAAAATACTTGGCCCACATAAATCCTTTCCGTAGCTCAACTGGGTGCTGCTCTTCCAGTGAACCAGAAACTGGATCTATTAAAACCATCTTTTGTCCACTATGATAAGCCCAGACATTCACAAGGACTTCTAATACCCGACAGTAACAATGCTTTCTCTGTTGGCATTGTTAAAAATGTCAGTGATGAATGTTAAACTCCAAGTGAGACCAGAAACCGTGATCTAAGTAACGTACCTCAAGTTCTGAGGAACCCAACAGACACATACTTCTATTGCCAGAATTGGTGTGCAATGCATCCAGAGAATCAACAAATATCCTGTAGCTCAAATACAAAATTTCAGTTATAATAACCATCCACAAGTTCCTTTTCTGTCAGGAGCTGTAACAGAAAAAAACAGAAAATGTTGTCGTTAGATTACCGAGAAAACATGACAAACTCAAGGAATGAACGAGTTGGCATCACCCAACTATGCAAGGCAGACCAGTGACCACCATCTTCTGGCATGGGAGGGAGAGCTTCTGTATTAGATGGCAAGGAATACATCCAGCGAAATGCATCTTCAAAAACGTTTCTGCATTCGAGTGGACAAAAATTATACCCTATCTTGATGAATTAATGAACTCATAACTATAAGACAAACACTGACCCAATGGCATTTGCATCACGGATATAAGAAACCTTAAGTGCCTCATAAATCTGTGTGAAGATCTTATGAATTAACGTTTTGCGGATGCAGCCATGTAAGTGTGTGGTTGGGTACAGTATACAAAAAGTTTATTGCATAGAGTAACGCAACTGGAATCGTTCTTCTGTGGATTTGGTTCTAAGTGTACCATTGGCATTGGATGACAAGGAGGAACCTCATGTTCTCATAATACCAGCCATAACATCTATTGTTTAAAAGGACAAATTCTTCTACTGGACAGCCCTATGCACCCACTGTCCCACCCATTGAGAGAGACTGGCTGCATACGGCTCCCTCACCAAAAAAATCCTCGTTCTGTGGAGCATGGCATCACATATTAGATTTCCAAACCTTTCACAACAATCACAGTTATAACTCATTCACCAAATTTTCAACTAATATTTCGTACAAGTACCTGCAATGTCCCTCATTCAAGATGTCGCATACGGACCAAAACGTGAGTGCATCTTCACTTCCCGTCACCCCACCATTCATGTTCAAGCGTCCCCAAAAGTATATTACTTCGCCTTTTGTTTTGTCTTGTATTGCTTCTTCCAAAACTCTTTCAGCTTTCTTGGACAAAGCCACCTGCTTGAAAAACAATGATGAATATGATGGCAAACTAAAGAACAGTGCATGCCTGCATGCACTTATGAGGTGTTTGATTGATTGGACTAGGACTGGATTGGGTTATTTAACACCAATCTCAGCCTGGACCAAACATGGGGTTAATTAACAACTAAATAAGCAGGACCCCTCTGCGGGGCTTATTTTGGGCCATTTAAAACGAGGGCCTAAATAGAACCAACCGAACCTGAACCAAACCAATCGAAGCCAATCCCTACAATTAGTCCAAGCAAAGCCAATGCTATGTATCAAAATGTGCTCTAAAGACAGTGTTTATATACACACACGCGTACAAAAATACATACATCAATCATTATATACAAGTTTCAATACTTGTAGCATATATGTTTCCATGTAACTATACTTTTGTTCCATTTTCTGTGACACCAAAACCATTCCAAGGAATCCAGAGTTTTGTGTATCTATATAGGTATGTATGTTTGTAGGCAAATACAAAAGTCATCCTTGCAAAATATTAGACAAGTTATGAAGCTATTTATAATCCCGATTATTATTTGTTTCTTCAGAATCTTGTGTTCATCTATTCGCTTGGACAAGTAGTCTGGCAATTAGATGACTAAACAGTTTTACACTTTTGTTGATTTTTTTGCAGTTTAGACCACTGGGCGCATTGCATTATGGAACTTAATGACATTAGACAAATGCTTCTGAATAATTTCCAACCAAAAATAAGAAATACCTTCCTACCAGCAGCACGCCAAGATTGAAACCCAATCCAAGGTCGCTGATGAACGCTGTCCACCTTGTTTGCAATAGCAAACATTCCACCAATCTCACCGAGAATGTTGCGATGGTAAGTTTCATTCAATACAGGAAGCTGATCAACAGAATCGACATCATCTGATGTTAACCTCCGTGCTCCTTTTGACTACCACATGCATTGTAGGATAAGTTAAAAAAACATAAGAGAGAACTGGAGATTTTGTAAAAAAACAAAAACAAAATTTCTAGCTGTTAATGAAATGAAAGCATACAGTAAAGGCAAGGAACTCACGAGGCTCAATTCACGGTACAGAGAGCCGTGGTGCAAGAACAGCCAGGTCCCAGACCCGCTGTATATCTCATAAATGCATATTGTCTGGCCTGTCCTCTCAAATTCACCTTCATCCCTCTCATTTGCTTCAAATCTAAGCTTTTCAGCTTTTCGGGCCTCACGATATATGTCATCCCAAAAACCAGGATCTTTCTCCATTCTTTCTGATAGCTACAAGCAAGAAGAATGTCCTGTTTCAGCCATCTTTTGAGAACTACCACATTAAGATAAAAAGGAGGGAAAGAAGAGGCAGGACTGAACTAGGGACACACAAGTTCTGTAATTTCAGGAAATGACATACCTCCTCCATTTCTAACGTCTCATATACTTCAGAGCTTTCAAATTCCTTCAAGAGATCTCAATCTAATTGAGTTGGAATATCTAATGATGAATCCCAAGTTATATTATCAGAGATGTTTGGTGAGTAACCAAAACCCAGCAAGTCTTCTTCTAGGGCATTAACAACACTAGTGTTATTCCAGGATGACTGCTCGTCAATGTTCAGAATATTTCCTGTTCTCTAATCCATTTCGTTCCCAAACAAATTCCATTCCCATTTACCCTGTTGAAGCTGAGAGATTGGCCCTGGCAGCAGAGCATCTGATGGAAAATTTAACGCATTCTCCATAAGCCTTGCATAACCGGTTATGCATTCTGATGCCAGCACGTTCATAGCAAGCAGTCTTCCAGAAGAAGCAACCGTTCGAGCAAATTTTGAAAGTTTCCCATTTGAAATCATAAGCGAGAAAGCGTTCATTAAAGCATCAGGATTATGCTTGGGAACAATATCATGTGAACTCCATCAACCACCTGTAATATCACAAATGTAAAAGACAATAAAGCAGACACCTTGACATGATAAGAAAATTACTAAGGACAAAGAATTTGAATGAACTCACATATTCCTTCAAGACACGAAAATCAGGCGCAATAACTGGGATCCCAAAGGTCATGGCACGGATAAGCAATGGCGGAAAACCCTGTACATCTTGTGTAGAACGGTAGAGAACAATGTCAGCCATTAATAACACACCGTTGACATCACCATTCCAGCCATAATGCCTCACAGATCCATGAAGAAGTCCCAGATGTGAAGCAGCTTCCTACACAAGAGACCAATGGATCAAAATGGATCAAACATAGTCCTATGAATAAATGCCAGTGAATGAGTAAAACAAGTCAGAAGATTAACCAGATATCACAACGAAATACAAAAAGGACGTCAATTTCAGTCACTGTTGTCATTCTGTCAGCAATCAGATTCATATCACAATTTTTTTTTTCAGTTGCCACTGGCCACAAAAATCATTTTTTGGAAAAATAGAGGCACTTGAATGCATTTAGATAAGATGCAAGAAGCTCAAATATGTGATAAGTACTGGGACAACAGCATAACCGATTTAAGGATAATTACCTGGAAAGCATCAGCATATCCATCAGAGGAATTACCACATAAGAAAACAAATTTGAACAACCTTCCTGCATCATCCCTCCTTGCATATTTTATTAGCAGTGGCCCTATAGAATGCATCGCCACAGCATAGTCCCATGAAAGCCCATCGTAGAAAAAAGCACTTCCAACAACTACAACCAGCATATCATCTTCACTAAACTCATTGCTCTTCCTCAACTGATTCTTGGAGTAGGTTTTTCTGTAGCCTCTGCAGCCCAAACATCTAATGGTGATCCAGGAATGACAAAGAAGTTTCCAGTGTCAAGAACACTATATAACATCTGACACAGGATGGAAAGAAAAAATAAGACACCACAGAATGATTATTTTGCAAGATAACTAGACATACGGTGCAACCAAATATTTCAAAAACAAAACAAGGCAAGATCTACCGGCAGACTGAAATCTGGAAACACAACAACGTTAGCTCTGCTAAAAGCACTTTTCCAATGAGAAATAAGATGTTTCAAGCCCATTTCTTCATACATGGGAAGCCGATTTGCAAGTGTATCTTCTTGAATTATCCATATCAGTGGTACTGAACAAAAAGGCTCCTGCATAAGGCTGCATGAATCTAAATCTCACCAATCATAGCAAGTCCAACTGAAGCGCTTTATACATGCATTCATTACGTGAAAGTACTAGCTTGAGTACTCTTTCACCTTTCATATGCTTAACTAGGGTAAGCTACTGTTATAAAAGGAAAAAGAATGAGAAAAGAGAAGGCGGAAAATTCTATACGAGAAAATTTATACTGTTTCCAAAAGAACTAAAGACAAGACAAAAAGTGAATATTAGTTAATGGAGTAAACCATAGCTTAAGTTTATAAAAATAAATAAAAAATAGGTGACTCAATTTTACTGCCCCTCCCCTCCTTCCTTTAAACATACCTTTTTTTTTGTGTCTATCCCTAAAGAAAATGATTTGAAAATTTTCTACTATCAATTATACAGTTAGTCACAGTGATCAGTCCTCATCAGGTGATATTGCTTCAGAACACAGTCAAGCTGGTGCCAAATATTCGTTTTGTCTACCCGAAAGAATGTAATTTATTACAGTACAAACTTTGGTTGTAGTTTAAATGCTCTGTAAATATATTACAACCACTTCTAACATCTATTCCTAACTCCAAATAAACAAATATATTAGACATATTATGAGCAACTACCATGTTTTTTATTATCTCCCAAGTTGGGTTGAAATAAATTGAATAACAAATAGGTCTAAACATTCCAGAAAGTAAGATAATCAACCAAACAGTGAAAATATTTTGGTTTACGAGATGGAATATGATTGGATCCATGGTCAAGTAGGTAGTGCATGCAAGAGAAATCCTCTTAAAGTTAAATTACAGGACCATAGAACTCAGTGAGCCACAAAAGGAATGTCAAACAAACCCACCTTGAAATGGATTCTTTTGCCTCCACTGAGTCAACAATAACGCCTCCGAAACTGTAGAAAATAACCGGTGTAAATATCTTGCCAAGTAAACCTAAGGTAAGGGTAATTTTGAACTTACCTGTGAATCAACAAATTTTGACAACTTTCAGTCCAATTAAAAACAACAAAACAAAAACTAGGGTAAAACCCCAAATATAAAATAAGAGGCGAACGTACATCGACCAATCAATAAGCCCGTAACGCTCCGGAGCTAGAATCGAAATCTGGCCACCAAGTTGCTCCCACATTTTATGTGCTTTACCATTTGCTACAGAAAAAAACTGTTACATGGGCATTTCAAGAGAGCATAAGTATGAAAGACTTATTTTAGTAACACAATTAATTTGCACTTGTTCCTTTTCCCATATAAAGGAGCAGCCATCACACACCGCAATTCCATAAAAGTTTTGCATTCTCCCAATCGATTAGCATAAAGTCCTCAATTAGCAAAGAAATACATGAAAATTTGTTTTCTTTTGGGCATTGTTGTGGGCTTCGTTTTCCTGTGAAATTCCAAAATCGGCCTTTCTTCTTTATTCATGGGGATTGGAAGGCAGCTGTATCTTAAGATATTGTTTAGTTTTTTGCAACTATAATTTGATAAAAGAGGTTGTTGTTGTAAAATCGACGATGTGTACAGTGGAATAAATAAGCAAGACACAAAATTTACGAGGTTCCTCTACAGTCAGTG
>JAOTRO020000035.1:983362-994260 GCA_028566515.2 Pyracantha coccinea | reverse complement strand
AAATGTATGTTAAACATTATTCCAGATGTTCCTCAGTGCGAGAAATTGTTGTGGTGTGGAACAAAGGAATACCACCTAAAGTTAGCGATTTTGACTCCACAGTACCAGTCAGGATCAGATTAGAGAAACAAAACTCACTGAATAATCGCTTCAAGTTGGATTCTTTGATAAAGACCCGAGCAGTTCTGGAGCTTGATGACGACATTATGATGACTTGCAATGATGTTGAGCGGGGATTCAGGATATGGCGTCAATACCCAGACCGTATTGTGGGTTTCTACCCCCGCCTAATTGATGGGAGCCCGTTGAAGTATCGAGGTGAGAAATATGCCCGGACCCATAAAGGATATAACATGATTCTCACAGGGGCAGCTTTCATTGATAGTCAAGTAGCTTTCGAGAGGTATTGGGGAAAAGAAGCTAGCCAAGCAAGGGAATTGGTAGACAAATATTTCAACTGCGAGGACGTGCTGCTGAATTACTTGTATGCAAATGCTAGTGAATCCAAGAATGTGGAGTATGTGAGACCAGCATGGGCAATAGATACATCAAAATTATCTGGTGCTGCAATAAGCCGAAATACCAAAGTTCACTACCATATAAGGAGCAACTGCCTCCTGAAATTTTCTGAGATGTACGGAAGTTTGGCCAGGCGCAAGTGGAAATTCAACGGGCGGAAGGATGGTTGGGACGTATAGCGAGGGAGGTATAGTAGCTAGTCGCTTACAACTCCTGAATTTGTTAATCCTTGTCTCATCCTTTAGTAAACCTTTAGTAATTCCTTTGTATGCTCCTTCCCCTCCCCCTCCCCTGTGAATTTCTTGTCGGGGAATTTAGTTATCAATAGATTTGAATTTTGATTAGTAAGATGTGCATTGTTTTTGTGTTTTTCGGATGTCTTGCTAGAAATTGATGTAGTATGTGTGTTTATCGTCTTGATTTTGGACGTCCCATGGCCTCTGCGCGGTGAAGAGTTTGCATTGTGACGTTACTGCGTTACAGGTGGGTAAAACTAGTTTGAGAGATGATGTTTTGCCAAATACTTTGATTGCATATTGCCGGAATGAATCATGAAAAAGGTGAACTGTTTTGTGTTTAATCGGATAAGTAGTGTGTACAAATTTGGGTGGAGGGTATGTAGCATCAAAGGAAATTGTATGATGGTGCTTGATTGTATTATATGGTTGATTACTATAATTGTGTACGTTGTGTAAGATAGGAGAGAAACTTAACCACGGTAAATGTATTTCAAATTAATTTTTGGAGGCGACGTTCGTAATTGACTTGAAATATCGTCACAGTATTATTCCCGAAAATTCTCAATTATGCTGACCTTTATGGTTTTTGCCCTAAAAAGGGCATTATTGTCTTTTTATAAATGGCATTGATCTACCATGGTTGTGATATAGTTACGAAATATAAATGAAACTGTTTGTGGGGTTATGAAATGTGTCCGCATGGTGTTTGATGAAAGTCCTCACAGGGACTTGGTTTCGTGGACTACGCTTATTCAGGGTTATGTTAAAATGGGGTTTCCGAGAGAAGCCGTTGAAGTGTTTTTTGATATGTGTGATGCTGAAACGAGGGCGGATGAGATGACGTCGGTCATCGTTCTCTCTGCTTGCTCTAAATTGGGAGACTTGAGCTTGAGTAGGAAGATCAGTGGATACATTTATGAAAATGGGGTATGCCGAGATGTTTTTATAGGCAATGCGTTGGTCGATATGTACTTGAAGTGTGGGGATGCCGACTTTGCAAGTAAAGTTTTCAATGAGATGCCTGTGTGAAATGTGGTTTTCTGGAATTCGATGATATCGGGTTTGGCACATCAAGGGAAATTTAACGAGGCGTTGGACGTGTTCCGGGAGATGCAAAAAATAGGTCTTGAACCAGGTGAGGTGACATTTATCGGAGTCCTTGCAGCATGTAGTCATGGAGGACTTGTCGCAGAGGGTCAGAGGTATTTTAGGGAGATGTCAAGTCAAGTGTGTACAAGCTCAGACCTCAGACGGAGCATTATGGCAACACAGTTGACCTATTAGGCCGTGCCGGGTTAATAAACGAGGCAGAGGAGTTTGTTGAAAACATGCCAACTGAGCCTGATGCCTTTGTTAAGGGGCCCTTTTGGGGCCTGTAGGATCCATGGAAAGGTAGAGCTTGCTGAAAGTGTGATGAAGGAACTACTGAAGGTAGAGCCTAAGAGAGATGGCGCATATGTGCTCATGTCAAATATTCGTTCCTCCGCAAATAGATGGAGGGATGCAGTGAAGTTGAGATGGGCGATGAAGGGAAAGAACGTGAAGAAAACTCCCGGGTGTAGTTCAATCGAGCTTGATGGTATTGAGGGTGACAAATCACATAAAAGAAGCAAGGCATATACAAATTGCTGGAAGAGATTATGAGCCACGTAAAGAACCACAAGCTTTTGGCACACTGAACCACATTCTTTTGATGATCGAGGTTTCGAGGCATAACTGAGAAGAACAAGTGTTCGCAGTTTGGCTTTCCGTGGTTCAAAATCATGGGCTTTTTAGGAGCTATTGCATCTTCTGCGAGGTAATTCATGTGAAGATTCATCTTGTAAACTATCAACTATACTTCAAAATCCTCACAAAATTGTTTCAGTACTGTGGTATCACTTGATTTCACATAGTGTGCTGCATTTTTCGTAAATCCGTCCATTGTGATGTTCCAGGATCTATGTTTTGTTCAGGCACAAGCTGCATTTTTGTTTTCTATGCATGTAAGCGCATAACAAATTTGTGTTCCGATTTTATCCTTCTTTAACACTCTTGTTAGCATTATTAGTGTAGATAATATCGTTTGTTAAAAAAAGAAAACACTCTTCTCAACATCCAAGTTTTCCAAATTTTGCAATAGGGGGTTAAAGCATCAAACACATAACAATACCATCCATCTAGTGCTTAAGATATTGCTTCCAAGTCCTTGTGGTATCCATAGCTAAAGAACACTGGAACTTAGTTGAAAGCTATATCTGGAATATCAAATTTTATGGTAATGGGAATTGATTTCAATATAGAAGGAAATGACAAACGCCCACCTTTTTTAGCTTCTTATACGTCCCATTTAGGTATGGTTTGGGGTTGAGGTGATTTAAAAAAAAAAAACTGCTATAAAAAAAAGCTGGGAGAGTTTTTGGTGTTTGGTAAACACCCCAAACCAGTTTTATTTCAAAGTTTCAAATGAAAAAAAGCTAAAAAGTGGAAGCTGGAAAAAGCAGCTTCAAAAAAGTGGCTTATTGTTCAAAACAGGGAGCTACATTAACTTGTTAATGAATTTTTCAATTTGCCAATATTGCCCTTCTTTCTCCTTTCTCATTTCACCTTATTCCTCACACACTCTTCATTTGATAATTTAAATTTTTTTTTTGTTTGTCAAAAAATTCATTTGATTTATTCAATCCAATGACAAAAAAATACAAAGATGTGTGTGAAAAGCTAAAACGGGCTAGTGAAAATCACCTCCAATTTTATATATGTCAATGAAAAATTGCCTCTTCCTTGTAGCAAAATCTGGCAAAATAATGCACGAAACAATCATAGACACAAATATAGTTGAATAAGGACCCGTTTGGGAGTGGGGTAAAGCACACGAGAGGAGGTGCTTATCCCCGTAAGTGATTCCGGTCCTCTCAAATTCGCTCCGAAACGGACATTCACCAGCCTAAGTTTTGCCACAGGCAAGAAAGGGCCCAATTTCATGGGGTTTATATTGTTGGATGACGTGCATGCATATAGTTGCCAAACAGAAGACAGTGGAAGAAGGCAGAGGGCAATTATGGATAGAACCACACAATTAGTTTGCCTCCTACAAAGAGTACAGTTTGGTGCCTGTAGAATTGGCCTAATTCGGCCATTATTATTATTAATTTATATATCCGACGGTTTTGCCAACTGCCATAAGCTTTGGAAGCTACAATAATGTATCTGCCCACTTCATTCCCTTCCGTTATCACTTAACAAACATCCACTTATTAAAATAATCAAGGAAATCATGTCATAAGCGTCTGTTATACCGTGTTTGGGTTCTTGGAGGGGTGTCTACTATCTACGGTGGTACACAAACACGAAACACCGATATCTTAAAACTCATTAGATAATTATTTCGTTTTTAGTTCTTTAGGTAATACTAAATGGCAATTGGGAGGCGTTCCCTATCTTGGCGAATGCTTGGGATTTGGGCCATACCTTTCAGAATTGTCGCTGGTCTTGGGTTCCAAGATCGGCAAACTTGGCAGCGGATTCTCTTGCGTTGGTCCGTAATATGGAGATGTGTAATGTTGTTTGGGTCGATTGACCCCCATCTTCGTTAGTTTTTGTCTTGAACAATGACGGGTTACCTTGTCCTCATTAATCTCTATTTTGGCAGTGTTAAGGGTGACGTCGTTGCTTAGTTGTGGCATCCTCTTTATTGTATCCCTTTGCACTGTGTTTGTTGTTGTTTCTCTGTTTGCCTCTATGTAGGCTTTCGTGTATGCTTTTGGCCTCTTGGCCCTGGAATTGATTTCTCAGTTTACCAAAAAAAAAAAAAATAATAATAATAAGAACGCTACCCGGAAGCTTTTTCTGCAAACAGTAGTAGTGCTCCCCACCTCTGGGCAAGTAATCCCATGGCCGAGGATTCTAGCTTATTTTTCTTTGATGTTGAAAACCTTAACCTGGCTTCTAGATAGATACTTAAATTTATATGAACAATGACCTATGTGACATCAACAATTTAGTATCCTCACGTTAGGAAATTTTGACATGAGTAATGTTAGGGAGACCAAATTTTTTAAACCAAATTTGCAAACAAAATGATGTGGTTGTAGATTATTGGATTATTAATTAAGTGTCGATTAACGTGTTTGTTTCTTATTGGTGACACATTATTTGGTTTGCAATTTAGTTTAAAAAAAATCGTTCTCCCTAATATTACACTCTTGACATTGTATTTCTACCGTTGTGCATAAGTTTAAGGATTCGCGAGCACAACTAGTCATTGTGTAGTCAGGCAATGAGTTGGATTGCATCCATCAATATTTGTACACATAAAACTTCGAAACATAAAACAATTCAAGCCACATATGATGAGACATACAAGTGTAGGGAGTGTTCTTTAAAATAAGTACACATTCTCATCACTTGACATGTCACGTAATTTAAAAAGCATATACTTTTTGTATTTATCTTTATTCTCATTTAATATGCGACATGACGAAAGAGGGAGAAAGATTAAAAAATGACATTATTATTATATCTATATATAGTTTTACAGTAACACTTAGTTGCCTTTTAACATGAGTAAAGTGACTAACCATGAAAATTTACTCTTAAATCCAAGAATTTTGTCACACCAAGTTTACCAGCACAAGAAAAAGTTACTCTTTTAAAAGAGTTGATTGGTATTAATCCAATCCAAGCATGCAGGTTCATTTCATGCCTCCTTCCTAATAACTGTTGGTAGGTGGAAGAACTGCCGCTGCATATTGTCTGTCCAGAACCTCAATGAGCTTCCCAGCTATTGCACTTGCATACAAACAAGACCCTTCATACATCTGCATAATTCAAACCGAAACCCTAATTAATTAAAAACCAAAATTAAACCAAGTGAAACTAATCGTGCAATCGTGTTGTTTCTTTCAATGTGTGTAACTTATTAGATTACGTTTGACATGTTTGTACTACGTACGTTCTTGATCCTTATTAACGAAGTTTCAATTGATCTCATAAAAGAAAGAAAAACAAACCTTGGTATTGAACAAGAAGCTGTAGGAATTGCCGATGTGGCCACCAGCAACATGATGAAGATCAAGCTGCAGCTCATCAAGAATCCTGGACACAAACAGCAACAGGTTGATCTTCTTCCTCTGCACCAGTTTAATGGTAACTTCATCGTCGATAATGCGGATATCAACCTCGGTGTCTTTGGATTTCCTTTGCAGCCACGAGCTCCGCAGAGAGCCATTGTTGTAGGACTGGTCATGAGGCTCACCAAGAGGCTGAATGTTGCAGCTCTCGTCATCTCCAGGGGCGGCAGCGCCATCATGTTCAGCCTTGTGCCTCTTGATCCTTTCTCTCCCACACCTTTTCTTCTCGACCAGCAGTTTAAGCTCTTCCACTGTCCTCAGAAGCTCGTTTATGTATTCAATTGCATCTCCCACAATTGATGCTCTATCGTTCTTTCCTCCAATTAATTGACCCCAGAAAAAGAAGTTAAGCAAAAGTATGATCATTACGGAAAACAAAAAAAACAGAAAATATTGGGATCCAATTAAAACTGCAAAACAACTGATATGCAATTTCTAGTATGTTTGGAGTATCCTATGCACCGGGATTTTTGATCGTTACATCGTTGATCAATGATACAGTGGATGTGAAATTTGTGGATGTGAAATTCGTGAATTTTATGTGCGTACCTTTGTTGGGTTTGGAACCAAATTCTTCAAGATATCGAACTTGCCATTCAATTGCTGTCTCCTTTGGCGCTCGGTAGCAAAGTGTTTGGTCCTTTTGAGATCTCTTCCTATCCCATTAGAAGCCATATCTCTTGAGAACTCCAAAACTCCGCTATCAAACTGCCTCCCAAGACTCCCATCTGGGTCATACAGAACTCCTCCTCCGCTTCCCTCTCTGTCATCGCCGCCGCTACTGAACAACGACCCGTTTCCTGAGCCAGGCAAGGTGTACCCATGCGGCAGGGACTGAAGCAACTCCCTGAATAATGGCGGCTGTGGAGGGAGGTTCAAGTGGAGAAGCGGGTCATAGAGGACGGAAGAAGCCGTCCCCTGTGGGGTGTCAACCGCGCTGGGGAGGTCTCCGAGGAGCCCAAAAGGGCTCGGAAAATTCGAGGTTTTTGGGAGGGGGTTTGTGAAGGAGGTGGATGAGTTTTGGAGGAGAGAGGAGGGGGAGCATCTGGGTAAGCTGAAAAGGTTGAGAAGGTCAGGTGGTTGTGGGTATGGAGTACAAGTAGCAGAAACAGTACTGTCTGGGAATTGTTGCTGCATTTGATCATGAACGCCATGAATATTGGTGGTGTCCCAATTTGTTGGGTCCTCAAAAGACACCAAATGGGAATTGTTGATGTAGTTGTTATGGTCAGTATTGGTGGCGTATGAGTTATCGACATTGAACCCAAGTTCGTTTTGGAGCTCGATTTCCATGGAGGAATGATGATATTGGCGATGGTGAGGATGATAAGAAAGCTCTTCCATGGAGAGTCTGATGTTTGCTTCGACACCAAAGCCGGTGGTGGTGGTGTTGTGGTGGTGGGTGGTGTCTGAAGAAGGCATGAGACCTTGTGGTGGTTGTTGTGGCGGTGGTTGTGGGGGAAGAGGGTTGAGGTCGAGCACGCTCTCTGGTGCAGATTCAGGGATGGAGTATGGGTCAAAGTTGCATGCTACTGTGTCTTGATACATTTTTGGTTTTGGTTAAAAACTGTCTCCTCCTTTTGCCTTTTATGAGCCTTTATTTGTTCACAAAATCAAGAACTGGGGAAGATGGAGAGAGGGAATGAGAGAGAGAGAGAGAGAGAGAGAGAGTGTGTGTGGTGGTAGGAGTCCTCTCTGGCTGGAGTGGGAGAGGGAGAATTGTTTCTTTGTTATTAATATGTCCTCTCTTTCTGTCCCACTCTTTCTTTTTCTCTGAGATTTTTCATTTGTGTTAAAAATCTTTTGGCCATTGTGTTTATAATTAAAATTTATTTTGATCACTGTGTTTTCAATTCATCTAATTTAATCACTGCATTTATCTGAGTTTGCAATTTGAGTCACGTTAAATTCAGTTTAAAGTATTCATTAATCAAATTTAAAATTATAACAAATTTAGAATATTTTTTAAAAGAGTAAACCGACAATTTTCTTCTTGAATTCTCCTTGAGTTTTTACTTAACTTTCAATTTCTCTCATAAACTTTTCAATTGAAAAATTAAGGACTTAAACTAATTTTTTTGCTAAAAATTGGCCAAAAGAATTAGATTTTTTTAGTACATATTTTTACACTAAAGGGAGGGGAGTTTGGCAAAGCCATATATTGGACAGCCAAATTTGGTATAGAAATTCGAACTTAAGACCTCTCACTTCCAAGTGAAGATGATTATCACTATACCGTAGTACTGAGGGGTAAAAAATTAGATTTTTGACCAAAATAATTAGTTTAAATCCTTAATTTTTCAATTTAAAAGATTTAGGGGAAAATCTAAAGTTAAGGAAAAAATCAGGAGATTAACCGTTTACTCATTTTATAAAAAAAACACTAGCATTTGCCTACACACTTTGTGTGTATGAACACATTTTTTTTTAGAAAATGAGAAGGAGAGAAGGAGAGAGAGAACGGGGGAGAATGAGAGGTTTTTGTTTTTTTTTTTAAATTTATTTATTTTTAATATTGGAGGTATTTTAACATCACCTGTAGGTGGCTTCAATAAAAAACAGTAAAATTTGAACCTGTGAATTACATTATTGCCCATCATTTGTTTGTGTGATAGAAGATTAAGTAGTCTTTTCACCCTCTTTTGGTTGATAAAGAATGTTTCATTAATTAATAAGGTGATGCTTAAATAAAAAACAGTAAAATTTGGACATGTGAAATTACAATATTGTCCATCATTTTTTTTTGTGTGATAGAAAACTAAGTAGTATTTTCACCCTCTTTTGATTGATAACGAGGATTTCATTAATTAATAGAGATAATATAGAAAATAAAGATAAAAAAAAGAAAATAAAGTGAGATGAGAGAGTAGAATCTGGGTAAGTGGGCTATGAACTTAGGACCACCTCCACCGCTACACCGATCAACCCCCTTCTCTCTCTCTCTCTCTCTCTCTCTCTCTCTCTCTCTCTCTCCCCTGATAAAACTTGTTGGAGCAGAGAATCTGATATGGGCTTTTGTAATGTTGTGGGAGCAAGTCTTGGTTGAATGATATATGTTTGGAGGGAATTGGTAAGGGGATTTCAGAGTTTTAGGTTGGAGGAGGGAGATGCCTGTGGGATTTTTGGAGGGGGTGACAAGGAGGAGATACAGAACGAGAGACAATAATCTGGGGCTGGCAGCCTGGCAGGCTGTTGGGGCCGCGGGGTGGCGGCCGTGAGTTTTTCCTTTAAATTCTTTTGGAAGTATTGTAATCTTAAAACTCTGTTTGGAATACGTGTGTTAGGTTGTTAGGTTGATATTTTACATATATATATATATATTGTATTTCTTTTATCTAATATCTAGTCATGATTTTGATGTGTTCGGGGCGAACTTTTTGGAAAATAAAATTATGTGAAAATAACATGGATTTTATGGTTAAAATCGAGAAAATCCGAAGGTTGTGCAGGTGAGATGTGTTGGACCGATGCAAAATGTAGAAGATTTGGACCAGTGAAGTCTGCCCAATAATGGATATGGGCTGGTGTCAATCACGGCACAACATACATCAACTCATATTCTTAATGATAATACTTATGTATTCACTAATGAATATTGTATATACTCACTTTTTTATTTGACCTAATAAAAAAAAATATATGTATTTCTTGTTTTTTTGAAATTCAAGAAAAATTAAATAATATATGCACTATTTATTAAACCAATAAAACATGTATTAAAATATCATTAGACCAAATATAAAAAATGAGTATATAAAATCACTAATGAATACTTAAGTATTATCTTATTCCCACACTTATCAGATAGACTTTTTCAACACAACATACATAAAGTGTTAATGTTGGGTACTTTTAGGCCCACATAATGGTGCAGGTTGGAAAAGAAGCCACGAAAAGCTCAAGGAATATCAAGAAACGCAAGGTCCCAAGGGCTTAGAAAAGGACACTCTTGAGTGCTAAAGCTAACTGCCGACTAGCGCAGCCCGACTGGGTCATGTAAAGTGATTTCTGACCAGAGGCACGGGGCAACCTAACAACTTCATAGCACAAGGTTTCAGGGCAGTTTACTTAGACGTCAATTGGGCCACGAGGCGACTCGCAATCAAGATCAGAGGCTTATGATGAGACGTAAAGGTAGTGGGGACATTGCTTGGAGATATGTGGTTGGATAACTGAGACCAAGCAAGGCGCTTAGTACACATCACTCTAAAAGGCGTGCCATTTCGAAGAACACATGTCACTTCATCACCAAAATACCCAATCAATAGGTGAAAATGTGTTAGTACGGTAGTCTACATAGGTTGTGCATTAAATGCTAGATTGACGAAACCTAAAGTTGGGGGAGTTCATTGTGGGCTTATATAAAGGGGTGAGAGCCTCTTATAAGGGAGAGGACTACTGAGAAAAGCGAGAGTTCGTACAAATTGTCGAGCGTTATTTGTAGTCTTGAAATCAATACAATTCGAGCAACATAATGGATGTATAGCCTAGTTTTCAGGATGAACCACTTAATCTCTGAATCCATTTCATTTTAGTCCATATCCCAAGCCCACCAAGGGTTTATTATTTTAATTTGTAACTACAAATTTTCAGCGATAACAATAAGGGAAAGATAAACCAAGAGCAAGGAGGAATAAACTGGAGTTATAGCTTTATTGCGAAAGTCAGTCGAGTTGGAATTTAGGTGTGTTATTTATACGTTTTTGAATTTTACTTGAGTGATATTGTATACTTGCAATTATCACAACAATATGTTCAAACAATTATATATTTTTTTATTATTTTATAATTGATTAGAAAAATATTTTAATATTATTTTTAACAGAAAGTTAACGGAAGTGACTAAGGTTACAAACTTTGATAAACGCATTGACCAAATCGGATGAATTGGAAACACAGTGATCAAAATAGATTTTATTTTAATGTGTTTGGTATTTGTAAAGTACTTCATATTTTTATTTTAATGTGTTTTATAATTTTTTTAATCTCACTCTTTACCTATAGTATACCATAAAAATAAATAAATAAA
>JAOTRO020000035.1:928454-949789 GCA_028566515.2 Pyracantha coccinea | reverse complement strand
GATTCAGTTTGTTGTTGGATATGTTAATTTGACCAATTAAGGCCAAAGCATCAATAACAAAATTCGCTTATGACGGACAAAATAAAGTTATTGGTTGAACGTTGAAGATGAACCACGAGTCCAAGACTTTGGATCAAACGTTACAATGTTCTTATTTATACAACGACAGAAACTTGGGCTGAAATCTCACAATTGGTCAACTTAAGTCATCAAGTTAACCGTTTTTGGAATTCGAACTCGAGAATTCCTTTACAAGTGGAGAGATATACCATCATAATACTAAATGAATTTACATACCCTAGTCATTTTTGTTTCTTGATTTTTTTTCTCTACCTCATTCGATCCAAAATCCAGGAATAAACAAAAGCCAAATTGCTAAGTAATGGTCACATAACCCCTTCTTTGTCAGGATGGCTTAAGAGACACTTCAAAATATAGGAAATATGATGTCATACTCCTCCAATATTAGTTTCTCTTTCTCGAATAAAAAAAGGGTTTGGTTACCCCTTGTAGTTTTTTTTGTACCCGGTAATGCTAGCCATATCATTTTTTAGATTAAATTTATAAATTATGTACTGTGTCACTAATAGATTGTCCCCCTAGCATTATCCGTTTGTATTAAATAAGAAAAAAATGGTAAGCATAATATTATTGTATAAATAATTTTAGTAAAAAAAATTGGCAATTCCATATTTTGCTGACTTATGACACTCCAAAGAAAAGGAAACTCTAGTTCTTCATGAATTAAAGGCAAGCTGTCGTGTATATATAGAGATCCTAGTTCTTCCTTTGTGAGTACTCACAAGTCACAACATTCTTTTGAGCAAGTTCTACAGATCAAGAAGAAACGTTTCGTGTAAGCAGGAAGATCGACATGGAGAAGATAAGCAGCAAGAACTGCCTAAAGTCCACCTTCTCGGAGCGTCACGACGCTTTGTTTCGTGAAGCCGAAGAATTTGCTCCCGGCAGCCTAGTTCCGAGATGGTTGTTGTCGTCTTATCACGGGACAACGAGCCTAGCCAACTGATCGCCTGACGATACAGAAACAGAGCTTAACGGTGGTATTCGACTCTTCCCTCCGAATCACTTAATCGCCACCGTCCGATCTCCTCCACATTTTCCTTCAGATCCAACTCTCCGGCCGCCCATCTCCTCCCTGATCTCCTCTCGATACTTGTATTTCCCTCGCAATTTCAAGGTGCATAATCCTCTCTTCCCCTCATTTTTATGTCAAAATATGCACTCATTTCATTAATTTGGTTCTCAGTTTACCCCATCGATTGAATTGTCTGTTTGCTGACTTATGGATGAATGTGGGCATTTTTGTTTGGTTGCTGAGGTTTTCGAGAGAGAGATTGGAAATTCAATCTTCATCTCAGGTGAATTATGATGGATTTGTTTTGGAATTCCGAAATGTGAAATGGGCAATTGCAATTTTGTCACAGGATTGAGTCTTAGTCCTTTTCTTTTGATTGGGGTTAAAAACAAAGATTATGTCATGCTTAATGGTAACTGAATTCAATAAATATTCAAATTCAGTGTTAAATTCTTTGTATCAAACGAATTTGTTCTCTGTTTCTGTTAACTAAATCGAGAAAAACAAGACAGAAAGGAAGAAGATTGGTTGCAGCTTAGCAGGTTTTTTGGATACAGAGTGTTAGCTCAGATCATTAATCTCTTTCTTGGTGTTTCGAAATGTTTCACATTCCTTTTCATTTTTTGGGGTCTTCATACTGTTTATTGTAAATCCTTTTTATGAGAAATGGAATTGGATTAATTTTAGAAAACAGTACAATAGGATATTACTGAGGACAAGGTGGGCACTGAAGCGAATCGGAAGGCTGGTTAAGGAGCCCTCTAATCTTGGGAAGATGGCAAGCAATTAAAGGGTTTTAAATAGAAAATGAAAAATATACCTGCAAACTGTGATAGATCTTTGTTGTTCATGAACAAACCACTGTAATTGCTTTGCGTCATTCTTTCCACAGTTGTACTCTGGGTTTCGCAGGATTTTTTGTTTTTTCATCTAGTACTAGTAATTTTTATGTTGTACTTTTCAAATTGCTCTGCTATTTCACTAGCTAGCTACATTATAGCTGATTCCTTCCGGTAGGCTACAATTTCAAGCGGGTTTTTATCATGGTATCTCTGAAATGATCCATAGTGGTGATTTTTTTTTATTTTATTTATTTATGCTTTCAAACAGGGACTCTGTTTTTCCTGAAATGTTGGTGGAAGTAATGTCTGTTTATTTTGCTAGTTCTTTACTCTTTCGGTCATTTAATATTTTTAATATTTTAAAGCGAAGCTAAATCAATTGGTTCACCTGCAGACAGCTTCTATGGGGACCAAAGGGATTGTGAAAAATGTTGATACCAGCAGTTGGCAAACAGATTTGGCCTGTGACCAGTGGATAGCACTCCCTGTTTCTGGTCCACGTCCACCAGCTCGCTATAAGGTACGCATATATTTTTATTTTAGAAAAGTTTAGATTAAAACCAAAGAGAAATGTCTTGTTAAGTTCACATTTTTTCTCCTTTTGTGATTCCTAAATTCATTTTTTTTTGCAAAATCAAACTCTTTGTTTATATTTTTGTTTTTTTTTGTTTTTAATTCATACGATATTATCTACACCAAGGGTGGGGAAGTGGGCTAAGGCTCAAAATGGGCTAGCCATAATTATTTGGTTCGAATTCGCCTTTGGTGAGAATTGAACCTAAGAGCTCTCACTTACACGTGAAGAGGAATACCACTAGAATGTAGTACTAAGTGGCTGAAAAATACTTTTTGTTTATATTTAATGAAATACTTTCATTATCTATCAGCAATATTTTCTTATATTTTTTCAAGGAAAGGAAATTGATCAACCAAATACTTACCATGCTATTTCTATTTTAACTGTAGCATGCTGCTGTAGTAGTGGATGAAAAATTATACATTGTTGGTGGGAGTCGTAATGGTCGGCACCTATCTGATGTTCAGGTATTGTGCATGCTCATGTACATTTTGACTTTGAGGTTCTTCTTTTTTGTGTAATGTATGTAGTACTGGACTCTTCTTGCAGGTCTTTGACTTTAGAAATTTGTTGTGGTCTAAAATTAAACTGAAACCCAATTCCGATAAATTTGAAGACAGCGGCTTACATGAAGTTCTTCCAGGAATTTCTGCTCACAATATGGTAAAATTTCATGAGACCAGTTAATCTTTGTGTTTATGCGTGTATATTATTTGTTTGTATATGTCCAGTTCGCTTGTTGTCTTGTCTTTCTTCCCTTTCATTTATGATTCGACATGGTTTTCATTATCCAGCTGAACACTTTTGTCTATATCTTGGCAGGTTAGGTGGGGAGACAAACTTCTTCTTCTTGTTGGGAATTCGAAGAAATCGTCTGATAGTATAGTAGGTTTGTCACTAGAACAACCATCTTGTTAGTTCATGGACAATGTAGATCTGTCATGAGACATGATAGTGCACTTTAATTGGTGTTTAAAACCTTTTGCAATGTTAATGGACTTGTAGTTTGGTTCATCGATTTGGAAACGCACCACTGTGGCATCATTGAGACCTCAGGAAATGTACCGGTATGATTGCTGAATCCTTGTTTTTCCTTGTGCTCTGTGCTTTCACCTGTTTAATTAACCTGTTTGGTATGCATGCATCCAAGTAATGTCAGGATGGAAAACTGATATTAGCCCACTATGCCTTTTCTAATTTTGTTACTCTAATATATTTGATCCATTGTTCTGTGGTTATTTAACCTGTTTGGTATGCATGCAAATTATTTTTCAGATAGCTCGTGGGGGGCAGTCCTTGACATTGGTCGGTTCTAGACTGATAATGTTCGGTGGAGAAGACAGGACCAGAAGATTGTTGAATGATGTTAATGTTCTTGATCTAGAGACAATGACTTGGGATGTGATGAAAGTAACGTAAGTATCCATACACTTTTATTTTGAAACTTTTGTGCCATGCTTTTAGAAGAGTTCTGCATTACTTTCTTATGTTATGATAGGCAGACACCTCCAGCTCCTAGATTCGATCACGCAGCTGCAGTAAATGCCGAACGCTACCTTCTAATTTTTGGTGGTTGTTCTCATGCTACTTTCTTCAATGATCTTCATGTACTTGACTTGGAAGCAGTAAGTGTTTTACTGATTACATCAGATCTAGTCTACAAATTCTTCACTCTGTTCAAATACACACGACATAGATGTGCATTACTTAAATGATTTAATTTATTAATTTACTGTTTAAAATATGATTTCTGAGTTGGAAGTGTACTGAAGTGATTATTGAAAACTTAACGCAGAAGAATATAGTTGGAATTAATATGTTCTTTTTTAATGAAGGCAACAACTATTATCAACAAATATGAGTTTCTGAGAACCTATTTCATTTTATGTTTATAAAATTAAATAGATCCCTCTTTCACATTTTTAGATTTGTACCAAAAGTGCTATTCATTGTAGGAGCTCCTTTTTGTACATTAATTAGTATCTCGTGTTTTTTACTTCCATCCTGCTGTATACCTAGAGGCCTCAATTGAGTGAGCTAGGAACATTTTTATTTGTTTTTTTTTATTTTTAAATTCTTTTATTGTTTGTATTTGTATACTCTTTCGGTCTTGAGATCAGAAAATTCATACTTCATTTGAATCAGTAGAGGAATGCATGCATCAAATTTATGATGTGTGGTCCACTTGCCATCATGGAATGTTAAAGAGTTTTTGGTGAACTTAAACATTATGGTTTTGGGAGCACAACTATTGAAAGTTTTTCGTATACCTTGAAAGATAATTATGCCATTCTATACTAACAATAAGAATAGGTTGAATGAAAAATTACTGTTAGTTGTAACCGAAAAATGAATCATTAGTAATAGTATGATATTCCATGCTTTTTAAGCTGCACAGTTTTCCAGTTAATTGCTGTATTTTCTCTTTTTATGTTTCTTGCCCACTATTTGCCATTACTTTTCAGATGGAGTGGTCCCAACCACAAATTCAGGGTGATCTTGTTGCTCCTAGGGCAGGTCATTCTGGTATAACCATTGATGAAAACTGGTATATAGTTGGCGGTGGAGATAACAAAAATGGTATACATAATTATTGCTTACTGAATCTTACAATGAAACTATGCACACTAAATAGGGAACTGTGGCTTTTACCTACTGTAAATGTACATTTCTAGCTTTTTACGACACAGACTGTAAAATTCTACAGGTTGCCCTGAAACTCTGGTGTTAAATATGTCTAAGCTAGTGTGGTCAGTCTCAACCAGTGTTAAGCAAAGGGATGCACTCGCCAGTGAGGTCTGTTCCTTTCTTTGATTGTATATGTTTCTCCAAGAAGTTTCAATCCGAAAGAAATTTGGATGACTGCACCAATTGACATACTGTTCCATAGAAATACTAAAAGAAAATATACTTGTGACGTATGGTCATTACTCTAGTATGACATGTGCACCACATTGTTCCAGAAAAGGTTTTTTGTTCCAGATGGAGCTGAATATCCTTTATGGATCATGCCTTTTATGACTAAACATAAAATTCTAGTTTATTGGTTTGTACTTGAGCTAAGAATGTGATTCGGAAACAGGGACTTACTGTCTGCTCGGTGACCATAGATGGAAAGAAGAATTTGGTTGCCTTTGGTGGGTATAATGGGAACTATAGCAATGAGGTATGTTATTCAATGACATATTTCATATTCATTATTTACAAGCCTATGTTGCATGAGGTATCTCGTGCATTCCCTTATATGGTTCTTTGCCTTTCTTTTCTTACAGGTTTTTGTAATGATGCCCAAACCGAGGGACTCATCACAACCCAAGATATTCCAGTCACCAGCAGCAGCTGCAGCAGCAGCTTCTGTTACTGCTGCATATGCCTTATCTAAAATAGAAAATTTCGATTCCAAAACAGCAGAGCTGAACTCCAAGGGACCTGAAAACCATCATTATGAACAAGATTTAACAGTTGAGATAGAGGCCCTTACAGAGGAGAAAAGTGTGCTGGAGTTGTCGCTTGTGGAAGTCAGGGCAGAAAATTCCAGGATCGGGCAGAATATTGAAGAAGTCAACATTACTCATGCTGAGTTGTCCAAGGTATACTTCTTAGAGACACTGGTTACTAAGGTGATTATTGTGTTTTGGAGTTTCTCATCCTTGCAACCTTCCCTTTCAGGAACTTCTTTCAGTCCAAGGACAACTAGTAGCTGAGAGATCAAGATGCTTTAAATTGGAGGTTTCTCCTTTCATAATTTGTTTTAACTTATTTGGGTTGGGTTCGGTTGTTTATTGACATGCCCTGTAACGAATGTAATGTGTTCTACGTAGCAGCTGATTTTGTTCTTACATTGTTTGCCTAGGCTCAAATCAGTGAACTGCAAAAGAAATTAGAATTGGTGCAGTCCATTGAGGATGAGGTGCAAGCACTTCGGGGTCAAAAATCTGCATTGGAACGGGATGAGCTCGCCTCATCTGCTCAGAGACAAGGTTCTGGTGGGGTTTGGCGGTGGATTGCTGGGGGTGGTGGTGACTGAAAAGAGTCGCAAGGTCAGTTCAGGAAAACATGACAAAAAGAGAAAATGATAGAAGTCAGTGCCAAAACATTTGAACGGAAAGCTCATACACCTGGTTATCTGTCCTAGCTCCGTCAAGAAGGTGAGGCAGATCCCAGCAGCGTCGGTGGGCTACAGAAAGCGTTCTTATTACGATAGGCAGTTAAAGGATGAAAATTTATTACGATAAGCGTTCTTATTTGATCATTTTTTTTTCATCTTTCTATTTATATTCATGTTTAAATTGATAGAGCCGTTGGATTTGTATTTTGTATGCACGACACAGTTCAAAATCTTTATGTTCTAGTGGTCTCAGAAAAAAATTGATCGATATTTAATTTTCTTGGCTAACAAGTTACTTGTACCCCAGCCAGCCTCAATGATGCGGATCTACTTTCACACCATCAAAACCAAGGAAGCCAACAAACACTATAAGGACAAAAGATCGATTCCGCAGCAGATCTTACTCAAATCCAGTACCAAGACTCGGTGTTTGTTTGCCCTTGTTTAGTTTCACTGGAATGGATTGCCTTAGCTAAGATCGCTAGTCGGTGTTTGGTGCAATCACAGACTAACTTAATTGAGATTAAGTTTGACTCGCTCTGACTAAGGGCTTTGCTAGGTCAGCTTAGCGAGACCCCCGAAAGGTAGGGGATTGCTAATCCTAAATTCACTCAAATTGGCTCGAATCGCAATTGTACCTAGCATTACTCTTCACGAAAATGACCAAAACACCATGCAAGAGTAAGGACCGTACACAATGACAAATTCGGGATGAAAATGAAACAGGAGGTGAAGTTGGGGACGAATAAAACATTTCATCTCTCTACTTAGTATTACAGTTTAGTGGTATTCCACTTCTAGCAAATAAGAGGTCTTAGGTTCGATTTTCGTTAAAGATGAAATTGAACCACATTATTGCTAGTAGACTAAGTCACCTCTCCACTCAGTGTACATGATATTGTTAAAAATTAAAAATTAAAAAAATTAAAAAAAAAACATTTCGTACTCTTTCATTGGGTTGGAAAGTGCGAGCTTCTCTATTGCATTTGGACTGCCGAGGTTTTCATGCTCCTTTTTTGACTGCAACTTCAAACATGAATGCATCAATTTGCAGAGCTTCTCCATAAATACACAAGCGTCGTCCGTCTTCCAAGCTCACGACGACGATGAACGCTCCTATAACCGGTCAGTCTCTCTCTCTTGACAGCTCTCTTTCTATCGTAGAATTAAGAGTGTAATTAATTGTAATCGGTATTTCTCCCAAGTGATTAGTGATAGGGAAGTATTTGGAAGATTGGGTTATGAATTGCATCCCCTTCGATTCTTTTTTGTTTTTGTTTTGCATTAGTGAAGAAAGTTTATCTGCATTTCATCAACAAACAAGAATGCATTTGGCTAATTATAATATTCTCTGGGCACCCGATAAATCTCGGCCGATAAGTTGCAGAATGGGGAGGTTTTAAGGACATAGAAAGAGGAGGAGAAACGCAGAGAAAGGGGAGGAAAAGTTGTATTATTATGGTTTAATTTATCCTTTACCGCGGCAGGTGCCATTGAAGCATGGTAACAAATCTTTGGGGGGGATATTGATGCAGTTGAAGGTTTCGGGTTTAATTTGATTATCGGGCAATAGTTTTAGGGGGATGGTAGTTTATACGATAGATGAAGTTTTTAATTTCGGTTGGAATCAGCCAACGTGGAGTTAACTCTTTCAAAACCGAAGGCCAACCCGGATTATAATTTATTTCACATGTTACTCAGATTCTTTTATGTTTGTTCTGGTTGTTGAGATTATTGTAATTTCTCACATATTTATGTGGCGTGTTTCTGATAGACTCATTGCATTTTGTGCCTTCGAGAATAGCAGGCAGTGGCAGATGTACAAGCCAACCAGAACCTTTGATGAGGGCTGTGTAAGTTGGTCATCACTAAATATACACAAGGAATTTTGTTTGGTTCAAAGAGTTTGATTCTTGTGGGACTTGAGCTGAAGAAAGTTAAACTAATTTGGAAGCTTAACCCACCAAATTAGACCCCATGAGACTAATCGAAAGCTCCAAACTCAGCCTCCTCAAGTTCAAAGCTTCTATATTAAGCTCGCAAGTGACCCCCTTTGGCCCCTTCAATTCCTTTATACAAAAAAGATGGCTAAAGCCTGTAATTTCAGCCCGAACACGATTAGAAGACCGAACCAGGGACTCAAAGCTAGACAAACTCACAACCCACCTCAAGAAGCTCGATATCATCCTAAAACTCCACGACCTCATGTCCAGTCGGAAACGTGGACCCTTTGTGTCCTTGCAACTAATGTCTCGATGGAGGAACCTTGTGGGGCTTAATGTAGGCATTGGTGCCTTTGTTCACAAATACCCACATATTTTTGAGGTGTTTACGCATCCGGTGCGGCGCAGTTTGTGTTGCAGGATCAGTAAGAAAATGAGGGGTTTAATAGAAGAAGAGGCAGTGGCTATGAAACAATGGGAGTTCGAAGTTGTTCATCGTGTAAAGAAGTTGTTGATGATGTCTGTGAGTGGCACTCTTCATGTCCATGCTTTGAGGCTGATCAGGAAAGAATTTGGATTGCCCGAGGATTTCAGAGAATCCATCCTTGGTAAATATTCAAAGGATTTTAGGCTGATTGATTTAGAGGTTGTAGAACTAATTAGTAAAGATGAGAATTTGGATGTTGCTGAAGTTGAGAAATGGCGAGAGAAGGAATTTAGAGGGAAGTGGTTGAGTGAGTTCGAGACAAAGTATGCATTCCCTATAAATTTCCCAACAGGGTATGAAATCCAGGCAGGATTTAGAGATAAGTTGAAGAATTGGCAAAGGCTTCCTTACGTGAAGCCTTATGACAGGAAAGAGGTTGTCAGCATTCGTACTTGTGGAGGGATAGAGAGGTATGAGAAACGGGCGGTCGGTATTCTTCATGAGCTTTTGAGTTTGTCTGTAGAGAAGATGGTTGAGGTTGAAAGATTAGCTCATTTTCGGAAAGATTTTGCTATGGTCGTTAATGTGCGGGAGCTTATCTTGAAGCACCCTGGAATTTTTTACATATCAACCAGACGTAATACTCAAACCGTTTTTCTTAGAGAGGCATATAGTCAAGGATGCTTAATTGAGTCTAATCCGATATATGATGTTCGGAGGAAAACTTTAGACCTTGTTTTCCTAGGGTGTCGAAATACTAGAGGAATGCCAGCTCCAGAGGAAATTAAGGCATTCAAAGTAGATGGGGATGTCAAAATGGATGGTGACTGGGTTATTCCAATGTTAGAGAACTTGGACAATGGAAGTTGAAATTGGTAATTCAAGGTTTCATAAATACAATGAGACTTGAAATTAGTGAAATGGATATAATTATTGAGCGATGGAAAATGTTAACCCTTTGATGATGATCCATATTTTTCAAAATGTGTCATCTACAAAGTAACTTAAGTTGAACCCTTCAATGAAGACTGCTTGCCCCAACAGACCACTCTAGCTGACTCAACCTGCCGACGATGTGGTGATGACACTTCCCTCATAAGAAATATCTGTTGATATTTATTTTGTCTCAGGTGATCTTGAACATATTATTATTTTTGTGTTCGAAAAAAGGATCTACTTGGTCTGATAAATTTTACTATTTAGTTTACAATGCCGCATCCTTGTTTATTCGTATACTTAATTTTGTTCTAGTAATGTCTCGCTAACCACCAATATAACTTTTGGAGGATTATTTATAATTTTATACCATATTCACTATCCATCTCATAATTTATCTAGTGCTGAAACTTGTATATGTGAGAACATGAAAACCTCAGCTAGTCTTGTACTTTAAGAAAGTCTGGAATACTTGCACATGCCATATTAACCTTTATTTGTATGCTGGAGAGTTGTATCTTCTTTCTTGGGAAATACTCTATCCTTTCATGTTTTCTCTACGCACAGGTCCATATGAAATTTATGTTGGTCCAGATTCCAAACTAAGATAGTGAGCGAGGAAAAGCGGTTCAGAGTTAGTAATTTTCCGTTTTATAATACCTTAAGAATGGGGAAGAAATTTCTTCAATAAATTTTGTAGAAATATTACATTTCCACATAGCAGATGCAACCCAAATGCTGAAAGTACATTCTTCAATAATTGCATTCACCAATAAAGACATGATGTGGTTTCTTTTCTTTTTTGGTAATTCGAATGATACAAGAGGATGGAGGTCTCACTCTATGGACGAGTTTTGTTGCCTTTTTTTTCCTTCTAACATTAAGTGATTAACACTGTCCATCTGGTTAAATAGTTGGAAAAACTATTTCTCAGAAAGGTTGGAAAGAGATGATAAAAGAGGTCCAAAATGATGTGGTTTATACTTGTGGGTTTGTACTGCAAACTCTCTTTCTATTCATATCCCTTCATAGATGAATTGTTTGATATTAGAATTGCCTCTGTATGCCGAAAAAGACTTCTTGTCTTTAACAGTCGACGACGATGCCTTTGTATCTTTCATAAAAGCTTAATGACTTTTGCTGACCAGATGAATCCTAGGGGAGGGGCTAGGTGTTAGGAGGACGACTTGATATTTTACTAAATCTTGTTGAAATGAGTTTTTACTTTGTGTGTTTCTTGCTTAGTCTGTGTGACTTGTCTGATCTGTTTATTGACTGATCTGTCATTTGTTCTACACGTATAACTCCATTTTGCTATGCTGTGAAAACAATGATGTGGTCATATTTTTATATATTTTTATCATATACTCCCTTTGGATTTTGCATATTTGAATGGGTAACATGCACTAATTTTATTGTTTCAATTTGTAGGCATTCGATACTGGAGTTGGATGAAAAAGAAGTGGAAAACGAGCTTTTCGGTTTTCAGGTATCTAGAGTAATTTCAATGGAGCAAGAGTCTAATTCACTGCGCCAGGACATATGCATTAAAATAGGAAGATGAAACTACATCGGTTTTGGACATCAAATTGACATGGGAATGCGTTCAATTGACTTGGGGGAGACTTAATAGCTTGCCGTGGGCTTATATTAAGGAGATTCATTCTCCTTGTGAAGACTACATTGCCACCAAAACATATCATATTCACAAGGGCATAGGGCTTTGGCACAACAAGGAGGAAGAGCTTTTGGGTTTTTCTTTTCTAGTGTTACAATGCAGCCCTGTCATGAATACTTAATTTCCTTTTGGTATTGTTATTATCAAGTTTTTCTTCCTTACTATCTTTTGCTATCTGTAATGTGCTTAATTTCTATTTAGATGCTTGATCACCATATAGGTTTTAATTTAGTTGATTTGATGCCAGTGAGAGTAGATGTCATACTTAACTTGGGTTTTAGCTTCTTGCAATTAGGATTTATGTGATTTTCCAATGATTTCCATATAGCTAAATGGATTCTTGTTTAAATTCGTCTAGATGTCATAGAGAGTTAACATGTAAGGATACTTTTGATGCAACTAGATGCCATGTCCATTAAATAATTTAGGGAAATCGATCATCAATATTAGAGAGTTACTTCTTGATTACATATTAAGAGGAATTAAGTAGAATTGGTTACGGTGAATTCGGATGCCTTAGGTCTTGTTTTCTATGTTTTCAATTCATTATTTCAATGCGTTTATTTTTCAAGCTTAATTTAAACTTTCAGTTTAATTAAAAATTTCTCTACTTTCCGTTAAAGCTTCTCAATTGTAATTTGTTTCAGTTTAGTTAGCAAAACTTTTAGAATTAATTCAACCTCTGTGGGACGATATCCGTGCTTATTTGCTATACTATCATCCTATTCGAATATTTTCGAGCATGAAAATTCGAGACTTAATGAGGCTAATTTTGGTCATCTAATTTTCGCAACGAACAACATTACAAGAATGCCTTGTTTTCGGTGGACGAGAGAGAAGTTAGGCTAGAAGTTTGCTTGCCCAATATACTGGGACAAATTTAGTGGCTCATTCAGGTCATTAATCATCAGGACCTCTCAACGAATTACTTCAACTCATATAGTTGGTTTGCTATTATTTTTCATTTTTAAGTGAGAGGTTTTAAGTTCAGTTCTTGTTTAAGGAGAATCTGAACCACATGCTTGCCCATTGTGAGGCTAAACTATGGAGTTTTTATTTTTATTTTATTTTTTTTTTTAACAAACGAGATTATATACACTAAAGAGTGAGGAAGTGGATTAAGCCTCACATTGGGTTAGCCATAATAATTTGGTTCGAATTCACCTTTGACGAGAATCAGACTCAAAACCTTTAATTGGCAAGAGAGGCATATCACTAGACCACAGTACTAAGTGGCTCAAAACTCCCATAGTTGGGTGTAAAACATATGATGAGTGAGCAATACATGCTAGAAAAACATGGGTTGGTTCTTGGAAGGGAGAACATGGATCGTTCTTGAATGGAAAAAACACAAATGTACAATTCTAACGACAATTACGTGCTTCGTTATCTCCAACTCCTTCCACCTGAAACTTTATTTTTTGGTAACTCGATTATCCCACAATGGCAGATAAAAGGCATTACAATCTAGAGACTATTTGCTGTTTGTTTTGTAAAGTAACCAGTTCCTTCCTTAAGATTTTGCTTGCTGGTGACCGAGGAATGGCAGAGATAAAGTCCACTCTTCTTACTTTCTTGTAGGGAGCCACCTGAAAGTTTCAAGTGCGAAAGTTACAAGACTGTTTCTCAAGAGTAATGGCTAATGAAAACACATGCAGAATCAAGCTTTAAGACTGACCTGGTCGGCAACAAATTGGATGACTTGGTCTTCAGTGAGTCTATCTGGAGTAGCTGCTCTCACCACATATGCCATCGGTATTTGTCCAGCTTCTTCGTCTTCAACACTGCATTTTTTAATCATATTATATACACAGATAGATATATAGATATGAATACAGATAAGCACGCTCATGAGAATACAGAAAAAGGGAGGTAAGTAACGCACGGTATAACAGCTGCATCCAGAATTTGAGGATGACTCAATAGTATGGCTTCCAATTCCGCCGGAGCAACCTGGTATCCGTTATGCTTGATGAGCTCCTTGATCCGATCAACAATGTAAAGAAGTCCTTCCTCATCAAAGTAACAAAGATCACCAGTTTTGAGCCAGCCATCTGAGTCGATAGTTGCGAGTGTTGCTTCCACATTCCCCAAATACTCTTTCATAATAGTAGGGCTCTTCAGCCACAGCTCTCCTTCCTTATACGGTGGCAAGGCCTCCCCAGTTTCGACATCCACTATCTTAGCCAAAAAACCTGGCAGCAGCTCCCCACAAGAGGCGGAGTGAGCCTTAGCCTGCTTGTCTGAAATGAAAAAAGTTGCTGCACCACAGCTTTCCGTTAGGCCATAGCCTGGTCTCATCTCAACCCAAGGAAACCGCTTTCTAAACTCATCAATCAATTCTTTGCTCAACGGTGCAGCCCCTGAGCCCACCCTCCTCAGAGACGACAAGTCGCAGGCAGTTTTGCTCGCGTGCTTTACTAGTCCAAGAATCACTGGAGGTACAGCTGGTATGTTGCTCACTTTGTGAGTTTTTATAGCATCCAACATGTTGTTGAGCTCAAACCTTTGCATCAAAACAGTGGTGGTTCCTCCGCAAAACAGTCCAAGGCCAAAGAAAGCGAGCCCGTAGATGTGGAACATAGGAATGAAGCACAAAAATACATCGTCTTGCGCTGATGTTTTGTCCACCGTCCATCTGAGCATTGCGATAATGGCAATGAAATTTGCATGTGTTAGAACTACATCTTTACTTATCCCAGTAGTCCCAGAGGAGTACAAAATAGCAGCAGTGTCCGACTGAGTTGGACTGGCTTGCATCAACTCGGTCGGAATGGGATCACACCCTTCAATCAACTCTTCAATGGTGAGTGAGGTATCATCACTCAACGGCCTTGATGTTAAAATTGTAGGCACCCCAGCTGGGACCAATTTGTGAAGCTCCTCAGGAGATGAAATAGCGAGCATGGCGCCTGAATCGCGAACTTGCTTGCCGATTTCTGACTCGGTGTTGACCGGATTTGCCGTTGTTAAAATTGCACCAATTGACAACACTGCCAAGCATATGGTTGGGTACAAAAGTGAGTTAGGGGACAAGAGAAAAACCACATCCCCTTTTCTAACACCAAGTCCCTGGTACAATCCTGAAGCAAGAGCGTGAACTGAATGACGAAGCTGTTCATAGGTAACTCGCCCGTTGGTGGCCGAGTCAATGAGTGCAACTCTTGTCTCGGCCTGATGACGGGGTGGAAACTGCGACAAAACAAATGTGGCCGTGTCGAGGTTATGCTTGGTGGGGACTTTGTAACGGTGACCAAGGTTGAGAAGGGAGTGATATATTCCGGTTTTTGGATCGAAACCATTTGTAGTATCTCCGGCAACGTAGACTCCATCCCTGCCGGAGAATTCTTCGAGAGACATTTTGCTGTTGAAATTGATGTGTTTGCAAATGTGTTACATTAAAGTTTGGTGTAGCATAATGCAAATATATAGGACAGTAATTAGGGTTAAATTAATGTTTTGCGATGATGACAAGATCGAGGCTTAACATTGTTTAAAACGTCAATCAAAGTTGAGATTATAGTTAATTGCTTCAAAAATTCGTATGTTCTTAGTGGCCGGCAGAAGAATTCAAAGGAATCTTCATTGAATTTATGTTTTATGTTTTATGTTTTTGCCTTAAACGATACGTAATATGCTTGGTTGTGTAGGACATGGACTAAATCCAATTAGCTTCCATATACCTGCCGTACACAAGAAACAAAAAGCTTGGTATTTAAAGGGTTGATGGATCATGATCCGTGTTATAAATCGTAAATTGTGAGGGAGTTTTGAAGTTAGATGCAGCTGGGAAAGTAGGCCGCTCTAGCCATTTCGAACTTGGGTGCAACGAGAGGAGCACACTGCTCTAATCAACTTAGCTAAGACTTGGTCCGCTAAACAAGATATCGATAATTTGGTTTTCCAGATTGTCATGGCATTCGTCTGCAATTTGAATCCATAACCAAGTAGTTTTCAGGTTTCAGCTGGCATTAGAAATTTAAGGAAGATGTTAAAAAGTCGTTGCAGTCTCGTATATAGAAATTGTTTAATCTTGCGTAACGAATTGATAATAATACCTTTGTAACCAACTTAAACTATGAATATTTTGTATTCCTTGTTTTCTTTTTGGGAACAAACAATATCAAACAATATGATTTTTTTTAATAAACAATATGATAATTTACTCTAAATTATAGCAAGTGGAGAAAGTTTGAGCTCTAGAAGCAATGAGTTAAAGAAGAGAAAGACATCATCCAATAAGGCAATGCACTGCTCGTTTGTATAAATAAGAGCTCAAGCGCTAAACAGTTAGTACTAATATATTAAAATGTGAAAGGTTTCGATCGGATAACACCCATTTTTTGACGCACAATTTATACAATGCACTCCATAACTTTTTCTAAAGATCTGAATTGTCTATATTTTAATTCATTATTCATAAATCATCCTTAAAAAAAAAAATCTAAAATACATTGATTTGTATTAAAGAAAATATATACATTTTCACTTTGTAATGATTTTGTATATAAGAGAGAAGCTCTCCTAGGAGAGACAAATGAGTGACATACAGAGAGTCGAGAGGGGAAAAGGGGGGAAATTTCTAGGGTTAGGGTTAGGGCTCACCCAGGTGCAATTAATCCACTTGGTTAATCGGTTTTTCTTTGCAAATTTCAACTGGATTAATTGGTTAACCAGTTGGATAATAGAGGGGAATGAAATTTCAATTAAGGCAGATTTCCAAGTGAAATTAGGTTTTAAGCAATCTGATAAGGCTCAGGATTTCACTTGCTTTGATGAGCCTTTGTCTCGGGGGGATAATCATAATCATTATGTTAAAAGAGAAGGGCGTGGTGAGCTAATTCACAATGAGAAGATCAAGGGATGGGGGAATTACCCATGGTGGATGAGTTGGGAGGTGACGCGAGTCGTCGTCTGCTACCGTATAATTGATGACTTGCTAACCAAAGCGTGCAAGGTATGTTTTGATTATCATTGGTTCTTTTTGGGCGGGGATAATTATAACACATGTTGGAAGCTAAACAACCCAATTGATATGATTGTGATTTTAATCTTTAGGCTTAATTATGATTGCATAAATATTAGCTATTGGCTTGGAGTGTATTGGTTTCCCAATTTATTGTTTTTCGAGTTCTTGCATGCCTTCTCTCCTATTTGGTTTAGTTTTAAGTTCTGTAGGGTGTTAATTATCTCTAAGAGCTTGTGTGTGTCCATTGGCCTTTTGAGGTTACCCTCTTTGTATTTATGGAACCACCTTAGTAGCTTTGCCATTAGTATTTATAAGCATTGGTTGTTTAGGTTCTTTATCCCACCTCAGAGCTTATGTTCCTTAACCATGACTGTCATTTCCCAACTCGAAGCTTCGTCTTCCAAGCATGCTAGAATCGCTACCAGCCCTATAATCCCTGCTTGGGCCAACAAATTTGCCAATCCCCTTCCTGGTCAACCCCCAGTTGTGGTTGAAGATGCTCGTGGTACCTTCACCATGGATAATGGTATTATTAGAGTGTCTACCAGCCTTTATTCAAACCTGAATGTTGAGTACATGGAGAGTAGAGTGCTCATGGGCAAGTTAGTGGGTAAGTAATTGGATGCTAGAACAATCAAGTGGAAGTTGGGGTTAACATGGGGTTCTAGACTTAAGAATCCATTTTATTTGGACCACTTTGGGGATAGGTGGTATGCTATTAAGTTTACAGATGAGGAAGGGTTGGAATTTGCACTAGATAATAGGCCCTGGTATGTTCGGGGTCAGATATTCCATATGGAGAGGTGGATTGTTCATTTCAGAGATACAAACTTCATCTCTAATTTGAGGGTTTGGATTAGGATTCCCAGAGTCCTGGTCCAATACCGTGATGCTGAGATTTTGGAGGTTATTACATAACCTATGGGTAATTTTATCCGAGCGGATGAGACTACTCTTTCAGGGCTCAATGGATTGTTTGTTAAAGTTCTTCTTGAAATTGACATGAGATTGCCCCTGAAGAGAATCCTTGTGGTGAATGATGATGAAGAATGCCCATTGTTGCTGAGCTATGAGAAGCTGTTTGAAGTCTATTTCTATTACGGACGAAAGAGGACGGATAAGCATGCTTGCCCTACTGATTATGATAATGATGGTTGTCTCCTTGTGGATAGAATCTTTGAGGATGAACATCTGGTGTGCCCTGCTGATTTTCCAGTGAGTAATGAAACCAAGAGTGAGCTCCATGAGGGTGTTATGCTGTTATTTCTACAACCTACTCTAGTTGACGAATTGGGTTCTGCTGAGGGTGAAACTCCGATTATGGGTGAGATATTTTAGGAGCAAACAGAGGATGATGAAGGGTGGAATTCGGTCCCAGTTAGAAGGAGCAAAAGTGCTAGTAGAGGAAGGAGTTTTGGTCATAAGGATAGCAAAAGTTATAAGAATGTTGTTCAAGGTAATAGAACTTGGGTGTCAAAGGCTGACCTTGTATCTAAGTGGGGTCATCAAGCTGATGGAGGGTCCGGAACTGGAAATGCTGGAGAATGTGTGTTGACAGAAAAGGCTATGAATAGTGGAACTATGGAACAATATTCTTGATCTAAAATCTATAAATTCTGGAATTAACCCCTGGCTTCTCCTTGACAATATCATTAACCTTACTGAGAAGGTTGGAGGTAATAGAAGTGTCCCAACTCACATTATTGAGTTTAATAAGTTCTTAAGTGATGGTATTTTAATTTCAATCCCTGCTTCAAGAGTGCTTTTCACCTGGTGTAAAGGTGAAAAGTTCTGACTGAGGATCAAAATTGGTGGGTCCAAATTGTTAAAAATAGTATTTGAAGAATGAAGAGTTTTTTAATAATAAAATTAGACAAAATTATTCCCGTGCGTGGAAGGGTATCCTCAAGGCTAGGGATGTTATTAGGATGGGATTGCTTTGGGTTGTTGGAAATGGTGAAGATATCCTTTTCTGGACCCATAATTGGGTTTTTCTTTTCCTGTTCACCAATCTCTTATCTAGCACCCAACTTTCTAATGTCGATCATGACATGAAAGTGAGCCAGTTTATTGATAACGGTCATTGAAATAGACAATTATTATCATCTATGGTTGATGTTGATGTTGATGTTGTTAACAAGATTTGTAGTATTCCTTTGCCTTTCGCCCCTCAAAATGACTCGTGTTGTTGGGGTCCAAATGCTAATGGTAAATTCTCTATCACGTTTGCTACTTGGTTTCAGAATTCCATTAATAACAATGTTAATTCTACCAAGATTCTGGAAAAAAAGAAATATGTGGAGGCCTTGCCTCATAAAGTAAAAAAATTTAGTTGGCTTCTCATTTTGGGGAAACTACAAACCAGAGACCGTTTGGCAAGTTTTATTAATAATCTGCCTACTATTTGTCCTTTTTGTAATTTGGAAAACGAAAGCATTAGCCATCTTTTTGTTGATTGTGTTTTTTGCTAGACAGGTGTAGAATAACCCTACCTTATCTAACTCCTTAAAGATGAATCAAACACTTAATTTCAATGAGTGGCTAAACTCCCTGGACAACAGCAACATTGATGATCTGAGTAAGTTGAAGACAACGCTCCTTATTTGTTGGGATATTTGGAAGAAAAGAAACCTTGGCATTTTTCAAAACAAAAATCCGAATTACACTAGAATTGTGATTTCAACGTTAAGTATGGGTAGAGATTATCGTGCAACTAATCTGCTGTTGCATAGGGTCGTCTGGTAATCAGATGGCAAATCCCGGCTCTATTCGTTGGTCCCCCCGAATACTGGTTTTGTCAAGTTCAACTTTGATGGCTCGGTGGTTAACCAGCAAGCCGCCTCTGGTTTTGTGATTAGAAATGAGAATGGTTCCCCTATCATTGTTGGGGCACGTAGTGTTGGTCAAAATACCATTAATGTGGCGGAATGTTTAGTGCTTCCTGATGCTCTCTGGTTGGCAAATTCGGGGGGTTTTAAGCGCATCATTGTTGAAGGCAATTCTAAGCTGGTTATCGAGGCTGTTCGTGGTGCCTATCATGTTCCCCGAAGACTCAGGACCATTGTTGTTGATATTTGACGGTTGGTGGGCTTTTTTGAGGATATTTGCTGGAAGCATGTTTTCAGAGAAGCCAATTTCCTAGCGGATGCGATCACAAGTGTTGGTCTATCGGTTAATGGCTTCCATGTTTGGGATAAATCTATTCCATTGGCTACTTGTCTCGCTCATCTTTTTTATTGTACGCAAATAGGTTGCCCTCCGAACTTTTCTCTTTAATTCAATCCTTTCCTTTTCTAGTAAAATAAATAAATAAATAAAATATAGAAATACGGTTATGCAAAGAAATACTAAAGTGACTATCATTTAACTGACGATCATATGGTTTCAAATAATTGTTAAAAGATAGATTATTCGAATCGTTCAAAAAAAGTTACAGGGTGGACTCAAAATAGGTGTCAAAATGTGTGTCAAAAATAAGCATCCCCGACACATATATAATATATATGGGTAGTCATGTCCAACTCCAAACGAGGAGTTGCAAAGGTGTTCCAGGTTTACAAGGTTTGGAAGCAGAGTAGTCATGCCCAACTCCAGGCAAGGAGTAGGAAGCTGATGGAAAGTCTTCCCAATTCCGACCAAGATTGGAAGAGGTAGACATTTAAGGCCTCTAGAGCGTGGGATTCTTCTGCAGGGGAGGACTTCCCCTCTAATCCTACGATCTTCAGTCCTAGTACTTCTTTCCTTTATAACCAAAGACTGGGGCCTTTATAGACTCTTTTTTTTAAGGGATCAGTTAGTGGCGTTTCTCGGACAGTTCACTTTTTCAAGGACCGGAAAGACTCATCACTGACCACCATCGTGCGATTCACCATCCCTAAATAGGGATGGACAAAATACCCGTAGGTATTAGTAATTGCGGTTACGAGCCCATTTAAAATTCATGGTTACTGTTATGGATAACCGTTTAAATAACGAGTAATGTTAGGGAGACCAAAATTTTAAACAAAATTTGCAAACCAAATGATGTGTCACTAATAGGAAATAACCACGTTAATCAACAGTTAAGTAATAATTTAATCAGCAACAACCACATCATTTGATAACCAAACAACTTTAAATATAATTGCTAATCCGGATTTTTATGAAAAAACAAGACATATAGAGATTGATTGTTAGTTTATTACAAATAGTGAAAAATTGTTGGATCGTTACAAAGTACATTGCTCAACCACACCAACTAGCAAATTTGTTCACAAAAGCATAGGGAAAGAATTCTTTCTCAGTTATATTGTACAAATTGAGAGTTTTTGATATTCACTCTCCCAGTAGAAGGAAATTATTGAGACGTCAATTACATTCTATCCAATTAGGAGTCAGATTGTCATCCAAAATTCTGACTAATTAATTTTTATAAATTTCTTTACATACCAACCATGTGTGGATTTTTCCTATTATTATTATTATTATTATTATTAGCCATTAATTTGTGAAATGCATGGCTGTAGAATCTCGTGGATTTTTCCTCTTCACTTGTAAGTGACCGTCTTAAGTTCGAATCTAATAGATGGCAAATTCGATACCAAATTAAATTGCACATTGTGTGGCAAATGTAAAATATATTGTTGTACTCAAAACAAAATAAAAAGAAAAAACAAAATTATGGAACCTGTGGTAATGGTCTTGTAATGTCTTGTCTTGGTGCGGTGTGGGGTGTCGAAAACACAAGCAACAAAAGTAATGGTGGCACCGAAACAGAGAG
>JAOTRO020000035.1:901888-912552 GCA_028566515.2 Pyracantha coccinea | reverse complement strand
CAAGACAATCTGGCCGACCTCTTCACCAAATCACTGCCGAAGACGACATTTCAGAAGCTTGTTCATGGAATTGGTATACATAAACTTTCTGAGTTGTAACTTTGTTATTTCTCTTTCGAATTATGTCAAACTCAGGGGGAGTATCCTGAAGATACTTGCTTGATCTTAATGTACTCTTTTTCCCTACGATTAAGAGCATTTTCCCCACTAGGTTTTTGCTACCTAACTAGGTTTTAACGAGGCATCCACCTTGGGCTGGTCATATCCTTGATGACGTCTCGTAGACATTTCTTTTGATTTTGCATTTCTCACGCATTTTTCCTTAGACTATGGATTTTGTCCCTATTCGGGTTTTTGCCACAGCCTTAGGATTTTTTAGTGAGGCTTAGTACTTATGCAAGTTCCTACCTTATTGAGAATAAGCGTTGTTCCTTAGAATCAGTGTCGACAAGTCGACTTCCTCAACTTCTGCATGATGCTGAATCTACCTTGAGTATTTACACACTCAAGGGGAAGTGTTGTAAACATTCCTAGTTTAAGTGTGGTTGTGTAAATCCTATATTTGATTCTAGTTATCCATTCCTATTACAACTTGTATTACTTGGGAAAGAAGGAATATCTTCTCTCCTTTTACTACTATAAATAAATGGACAAGTAGGAGGGATAATAACACACATTTCCCTACAATTCTACAAACACATCTCTCTCACTCTCTCTTCCTTGCCGCAGGCCCCTCTTAAACTTGTCAAATAAAATAGACCACAACAAATACATAAATTATAAAACAATCCTGAGGATAAATTCACATTTGGTATAACCAATTTTAAAATACATGTTGAATTACTTTCGTCGAATCCTACATATAATAGTTTCTGAAATTCATTCAATTAACTCATTCTTCATGTGTGCATCGTGAAATGCTTAACACATTGTTTGTGATGCTTCACGCATATCGTGTGTTGTCGAATTTCTAACATTTTACCAAATTAAATGTATGACTCATTGTTTGTGATGCTCCACACATATCGCGTGGTGTCGAGTTTCTAACATTATATGCACCAGCCTTAACCTCTAACTTCCATTTTTTGGTAAACCGAGATTGAAGAATTATGTTTGACGAAAAAATTTATTGAGTTGTTTTACCTTCAAATTAACATCTTTTACAACTATGCGGTATAAACTATAAAAGTGTCTAATATTTAGTTCAGACGAGTTGTGTACAAGGAGATACATGTTTCATGAGATATATACTTCATTTATTAGAAGAGCATTATAGTGTGTCGTTGTATGTAGATATATTCTTGTGTTTATGCAAAGATAATGAAACGAGTAATGTAATTATAAACAATTAGATACCTTTATTTCCTTTGATATTTTGCTACTCAACCCTACTTATTTACCTTATTTTTGTGGATCACAGTGTTAGGGCTCGTTGGTGCTTTTAAAATGACTGAAAGAGTTTCTGGTAAAATTGATTTTGGTCTCCAAAAGCACTTTAAGTGCTTTTTGGAAGAAGCATCAAATATGTGCTTCTTGCATGAAGCACTTCGAGTACTTTTCCAAGATTCACTTGAATTTTTACTAAGGATTGGTTTTTAAAACATTTTCATCAAAAACGCTTTCAGTTGTCTAAAGTTCTTACAAACGAGCCCTTAAACAACAAGGCAATATGCTTGTAGAGTAGAGCTTAGGTGCTCCCTATCGTTTAGTTTAATTCGATGCTTAATTTCTGTATGAACTAGTGTTTATTACAAAGTGTTTACTAATTCTTTGATGTATTTAAAAAACCAATGTTCAATTGTTTTCTGGGGTGTGTTGCTCGTGATCCGCGCGTTATATTTATAAAAAGTTTCTACAGAAATGTACAAAGAGTAACATAACCTAAAAACAAGAAGAAAAAGAAAACTCTTAAGGGGTGTTGTATATGAAGTTTGACGAACTTGACTTGACTTTCGAATCCAAGTGTATTTTATATAGATTTTTAAGGAGTTAATAAAAGTTAATGTATTAAATACAGACTTTTTATGACTTCTGAAAAGTCAATGAAAATCTTGTGATATTCAATTATAATTTTTATGTGAGTCTACAAAAATCCAGGTGTATTCAAAATTTCACTTATTTTAAAGGATTTTTAAAAGTCATGGATTTTGGTGGACTTTGAGTGCTTTTATAATTATTTTTTGTCATAGCAAATCAAGCCTCTCCTCATCAGATTCTGATGGATTTTATTTTTCTCTCTATTCTTTGGTGAGATATTTCACCACCTACTATAATGCAACGACTACATTTATCACCACTTCCACCATCATTATCACCATTTTCACCATCATGTCACCACCGCCGCCTACACCATCATGACCGTCACCTCTTCCACCATCATCACCACCCCATTCTTAATCCTTTACCACCCCAACACCACCCCGCCACCACAATCATCTCGTGACATTTCTACCACCATTGTTGCTACCACCACTTCATAAGACCGCTTTGTCCTGGTTATGACTCATGATTGCCATTTCAATAATGAAAACATATAAATAATAATGCTTATTAATAAATTGGTGATTAAAAAGTCTATGAATATCGATAAAATTTTAAAAAAAATCTAGCATCGAACTGTCTAGAATTCTGCAAAAGTATCGTTTAACTTCTTTCTTTTATGCTAAAGTACATAACTAAAAATCTATAGAATTATATGAAATTTATAATAGTCCATAAAAATCCACTATATTTGTGAAAGTCTATCAATTTAAAAACTCAACAAAAGTCCATATAAATCTTGATACATTACACCAGCCCCTTTAAACTAAGGAACATCGAACATTGGTATGATTCTTACTAAAAATGGTTCCGATGCGTAAATTTTCATCATCGAAATTGAATTTTTCATTGCTGCATAAAACAGAGTACAAAGAGCTTGTGGGAGCTAGATGGGGGTCTGTAAAATAACCTCCAAGAATGATGGAAAAAGAGCGCCTAAACCGTCTTGCTCAACAATTGCAATCAATTATCATTCTCCAAATCACTTTCAATGAAGGGAGATAACCAAAGTGGTTCCCTGAAACTGATGCATTTGCTCGCTAGTCCTCTGGAATTGCAGTCCCAGCATTCAAGTTACCACTGTCTAAGCAATTGCTTTGGTTAACTAACAAAGGCAATAAGCTCGAAAATTATAATAATTCGGGTCTAAAACTGCTGATTTCGATCACAGGTACAACACAGTTCAGCTTGCTACCGGTGCAGCAAGCTTCCTACACGGTTACAACATCGTTCGATTAACAACAGAGACAGCTCTTACTCTAATAGAGAAAACATACTGACCGTAGATAGTTCGACGAGGCCCATAAGGGGCCGATAACTCATACAACGAACACTATGGTGTACATACCACTACGAATCCACTAGGCGACTCAGACCTTCTTCTTCAAATCCTCGTTCTCCTTGTTTAGGAGATCAATTCGGGCTTGAAGAATGTTGATCATGGCTTGGGCACTCATCATTTCAAACTTCAATGTCTCCCTCTCAATTGAGATTTTGTGGATCTCAGTTTGCAAAGTCTCTATGTATTTCAAACAGCTGGTGGGCACAGAAGATTCCATCAAAGCAGCATTAAGTTCAGGAGGAGGTGCTGGGGTAGTGTCTTTGGGTTCAAGGGATTCTAACAGCTGATACTCCACCAGTGCAGACAGAAAATTTCTGGTAGTCGTCATCGATGCCTCAGTTGACGCTGTTGTTGTTGTAGACGAGCAAGGGTCATGTGTCATCCCACTTGAAATCTCAGAAGCAGTTGAATGGTTAGAATTTGAGTCGTTATGCCGCCTTCTTTTATACTGGCGTAGTTGCCCAGGTTGTCGATTAAACAAAGTTAGCAGGGGTTGCGCATCATCTGGACCTGGTGACGGATAGTCATCTAATCTCTCTTCTCTATTAACCACACATGTCATAGGATAATCGTCAGTTTTCTCTGTCTTGCATGGTGGTAAAACAGTTTGATTCTCTGCTGGAAGTTCAGGAACAACAACAATAGCCTTGCTGATTGCCTGAGTATCCTGAAATGCGCAACCAAGATAAAGCAAATTGTGGATATAAGGAGAATTGAAAATACAAAGAAAAAATGAAAAAAGCTACGACAGGCAATCTAAAGTATCGAATATGATGAACAAAGACAATATAAATGGGAATGTCTCAAACAGATCAGGTTGGTTGTTCACAGTATACCATGATATCAACTTTGATTGTTTACAGTAGCACGTCACTGTCTACTTCTTTAAGTATATATTCACTTACATAAGTTCCATTACATGAGGTTGATATTATGCATACAAAACATAGCAACAATGATAATAGACATGCGGTTGATAGTATGCATACAATACATAGCAACAATCATAATAACATGTAAATCAAAATCTAAATTGCACAACCATGGATAGTTTCAGCATATATTTAGAATCAAAACCTCGAGTATGAAAATAAGAAATTGAGATATTTATAATGATTCAGGAGTCAAGAAATACAGTTACAATCCCCAACACAAGACCGATGCTGCAGCCTACGTTAATAAGAGAACAACTTTTTTGGCAATGATAAAAAGAAGGCCTTAGATGTATGGTCAGGTAGCTTGGTTCTATGAAAGGCGCATGCGTCTTTCATTTCAGATTTTTTGAATCCATGGTTTCAATATACAAAATGGTCAAAAAGAGTCATCTGTAGCACCAGTGCCAGAAAGTAGCACTACGAACAAGTAGCTTTTTAATTTCAAATTTATGTATCTTGGCTTCACTTTAGCTAGAATTTAAAGAGTGATTGTGATTTATATTATCCCAAGATTTCTAGGTGTTACAAACATATGTATGGCAGATTACAAATATAAGGCAGGTCAACAGACTATGCAATAAAACAAAACTCAAGGCACATTTAACTACCATGTGGTAAAATCTATCTTTTAATAATTCACTTTCTTTTTAAGCAGTTCTACCTTTTATTTTTATCTACAAGATAACTCTTGCATGTAACAACTATCAATTAATACTAGCAAAACAGCCATACTAAAACCCAAACGTAAAGCATTGGTGGGGGATAATGGCGAAACTTCATTAGAAGACTGAGAACCATGTCACTCATTGAAATTAATATCTGGATTCTGGAGTATAATGAAATCCTGATGTTTCTACTCATTACAAGGGGCTAATGACAACCATTAAAATATATTTTTATACTCCAGAAGGATCTATAAATTAACCTGAACAACACCTATAGTATAGCTCTGCAAATCTCTGTAATAAAAAGAAAAGGAGAGCACAAATAATGGAAACACTGTCGTCATGACTTGCCTACTTCAGTTTCATAATTTTTCTATAGGGTTTTGTTTTATCCAGATCCTAGGCTTTTCTCCAGGTCTAGCTGTCCCCTTGTTTAACCATTTTTCTTATGCAAAACACAACCTTTTTTTTTGGAAGAACAGAATAAGACTGGCAAGTCGCGTATATATAAAGAGGGTGAGAAGGGAGAGAGAGCCAGTTAAACTAGTATAACAGTGACCTAAATAATCACCTGGTTAAGTTCCTTTCTGTACCATTCATAAGTTGACTTCGGTGTTAACTGGAATAATTGTTTGACATAAAAAGAAAATCTTAGGGACTGCAAAACTTGAATGTTTACTATTTAACCTGCTTAGAATCAAGTAAATTGTTTTGCAAAAGCCTTGTATATCCCCCACTTATGGTAAAGGATCATTAACAAACATATCATGACAACCAACAAAATCCACTGTCTTCACATTTGAACCTAAATCATTGTTACCATTTGGATGCTTCGAGACTTCTCCTTCACCACCTGGTCTTTCAAACATACTTCAGTCCATGTCACTATAATCGTTTTTATCACCTTAAGCAAGAAAAGTTGTCAACTTTCTTGTAAAACCTTATCTCAAATTTCAACAATTGAATACCTTATCTCAAACTTCAACAAATGAACCTTCCAATTGTGCAGATGCTCTCTACAGACCAAGCAACATCACTGCTCTTTATCCTAACTCTCATAAAATAAAACAAAATAAACAGGTAATTAGCTTCTTTCTCAAGGTACTTCATCATGGCTTATCAAAACCTTGAGAAACAGGTACTTTATGTGGTGCCTTATCACATAAGCCACTGATCTACGACAAAACCTTGATAACAAAGAAAGGTTCTTTATCACGTAAGCCACTGATATCAACTATTCCACCGTCTGATATCCTTTTCTCAAGGTAATTTATCCCTAATCTCAAAAATCATCCTATGCAACCTCAAGAGGGTCCACCATGTTTTCTATGTATCCTCAGACACCCCAGTTTTAGGCCACATGTTAATAGAACAGAATGACTCTCCCAGCCACATGTTCACTGAAGCACAATTCATTTATAGCCTAGAGGAAAATGTCAAGGTCAAACAGTTTAAAACAGTGCTGGATTATTAGACCGTACAATATAATAGAAAACCCCTATTGCATAATTGTAAGATGTTCTCAGAAACGACACGTTCTAATCCAAAATCAAGGACAAAGAAGACACACCAACCTTTCAAAAGTACCTTGTCATTATAATGTCATCCACCAGTCAATGCAGACCTCCTTTCACATAGGGAAGGCTCCTTAAATTGTCTTTCAAAGGTTGATTTCAACAATTATGTATACTTTTAGTTTATAAGCATATCATGATGACACCTATATATAAGCATATCATGATGACATCTATAAAATGGTAATGCAGATGATAGAGATACAGAGGGTCACATGCTATCATCCAAAATATATAGTCACTAATTTGTGCAGACCTCTTCAAAGAACGAAAGAGTATATGGAAGAAAAACAAAATGGTTTGAATTAGAAAATTCCAACCCACCAGAAGATTGAAAGTTATGTTGGTGATCAGTGAGTTCAGTCCACAAAACAAAAACAATGAAAACTCCCATGTCCAAGAATACAGTATACATACTCGCCGTTGGTGCATATTGGATGTTATGCGAGGAATCCTTACTTTATTATTTCTTGTGATTCATCAGATATTTGTTAATAACTAGAGATGATGAATTACCCCAAATGCCTCAATAATGGACCTTAAGGTGCATGCTTCACTAGTTTGCTTGGATCCTTTGATTAGGTTATTCTAAAAGATGTTGTCGTATAATGGGACACAATCATCACGATATTAACTAATAAGAAAGTGGGGAAACCATTATTTGCATTATGGATGAGCAAATCCAGCCTATACGATAACAAAGAACAAAACTTTATGTGAATAGATTTAAGAATATAGATAAATAAACTGAAAGCACAAACCTGCTCAATATTATTTTCTGCACTGGGCACACTGTGACCATTTCCTGCAGTACAGGTTTCACGACAGTCACCTTCATTAGTAGTTCCATTGTCATCTAATACAATTATAGCGCCATGACCAATTCCTTCAACAACATTTTCTTCGACAGAAATGCCATGACCATTTTCTTCGACAGAAGTGCGATGACCACTTCCTTCGACACAAGTGCCGTGACCATTTCTTTCAACAGAAGTGCCAAAACCACCTCCTTCGACAGAAGTGCTGCGACCACTCCCTTTGACAGAAGTTCCATGACCAGTTCCTTCAACGGAAGTTCCATGAGCAATTCCTTCCATGGAAGTTCCATGACCATTTCCTTCAACGGAAGTTCCATGACCATTTTCTCCATTATATGCAGCTTGACCATTTCCTCCAATATATACAGCATGCCCATTTCCTCCAGTATGTGCAGCATGTCCATTTCCTCCAGTATATGCAGCATGTCCATTTCCTCCAGTATATGCAGCATGTCCATTTCCTCTAATGTATGCAGCAAGTCCATTTTGTTCACTACGAGCAGCATGTACCTTTTGTTCACTACCAGCAGCATGTACCTTTTGTTCACTACCAGCAACATAATCATTTTGTTCACTACATGCAGCATGACCATTTCCTACCACAAATGCATCACAACTAACTACAGCTACAGTCCGGGTCTCTTGTCCAGGAACCAAAGTTAACTTATCATCATCGTCCCACTCCTCCTCAACAAAAGGCGCATACCGATGCCCATTTGGTGGTCCTATATTGCTTTTGTGAAATACTCGACATAGCACAAACGCATCCTCCAGCAGCCAAAGCAAAAGGAAACAGGAAAAATAATAAATCAGTCTCCAGATGATTACAAAACCCAACACTTAAAAATAATAGTCCGATGCTTTCGTAAAATGTAGATAATGATCTCAGCATTTCACATTATAGTAACACACTATAACCAAGTTAAGCAGTTCACCAAAATCAACTATTCAGCTCATATGTGAAAACTTTCTGCAATCATCAAACAAAAAATAGCATAAGTGCAAAACCAGCATTTCTCTCATTTCCTAGTGATTAGCTCATTAAACATAAGTGCAAAACCTCACCTGAATGGCACCGAGCCCAGCCTTCTCAAAAACTTCATCAACAAGTCTGTACTCATGCATAACCCAATTGGTCCTTTTCCCATCTGGAGCTCGGCCGCTATGGAAGACCAAGGTTTTCTTCATCCCCACGGTGATATCATTGTGCTTGACGGCCCGGTCATTTCCGGTGGCCTTCCAGTACCCTTGGTTGGTAGCCCTATTCATCCTTGCCCCATTTCCATACTTCCTATCCAATGCACTGAAAAAGTAGTACTCCTGGTCCCTGCTCTTCAAGCTCGACTTGTCTAAAAATACCCATTTAAAATTAGACAAAATTACAGCCCCTAATCTAAAAAAGCCCAAAATTATCCAGCGTTATCTCAGCCGAAAAATCAGGCATATACATCATACGGCGAGTTACCTTATAAAACAAAAACATTAAGGAAAAAAAATAAAAAGACCACAAAAATACAAAATTTTCACAAAAATTAAGAAACCCAGCCACGAACAATGAAGAAAAATCGAGAAAATCAGAGATGTGGGTATTTACCAGCGAGGTCCCAGGGCTCGCTCTTGTAGATGTCGACCTCGGAGATCGCGTTAAATTTGAAGGGTTTGCGACAGACCTTGCGCTTGAGGTAGTAAATGACGAGTTCCTCGTCTGTTGGGTGGAACCTGAAGCCGGGAGCGAGGGCAGTCGGGGCCGGTGGAAGCGTCGGCGGCACTAAGGGGGCGGCTACGGCGACGTCGGCAGCGGCGGCGGCTGATGCTATTATCTGAAAGTCTGCTTCTCGACCCATGAGTCCGAAAAGCTGAGGGAAAGGGCGAGATTGTGTGGTTGATAGGAAGGAGTCTTCTGGAGATTTGGTGGAGGGAAAAAGCAAAGGTAGGGGCTTGATTGGTGGTGAAGAAATGATGGGAATGCCTTAGTTTACAAGAAACTGTTTTGTTTTTTCGATTTAATTTTTATTGTGATCTGCTGCTGTTGGTGCTGTTCCTTTTATTTGCGTCATGCTTTTGCCTTCGGGGGTTTGGGTGGAGTGAGATATGGGAGAAAATGAAGCCTACTTATACCACAAGTACCGCTGGTTGGAAATATCAGCATAATAAAAGTCATATAAATATTATTCCACTCTTTTTCATTTTTTTCTTTTTGTTTTGTAGTGTGAAGGGGAAAGTTATAAGAATTTGGTGATATTTTTCCAAGTTTGAGCCTACTTTTTTTATAGATATTAAATTAAATCGGATTCACACGAAGCTCTTAGGGTTAGCCCAAGTGATCGGAGTGAGGGTGAGGGTAATGGGTTACGACTAGAATTTCGAAAACAAACACATTCTTATGAGTGAGAGCTAGTGAGATTCTAAAGAATAATATTATTTGTTCTGATTTATTTAGAAATTAATGTAATAGTAGAAATCAATATTGTGCAATATAGGTTACTTTACGTTAATAATAATAGACGTTTAAACCGTTACAATTAGATAATGGTTTTTTTATTATCGAAAATCAAATAATAGTGGGAGGAAAGCATGCTTGTGGGATCGACGGTTGTAGTCCCCTCCCTCCAATCTAACCCTACTTCGCCTCGCTCGCCGATGTATGCCGGCTCAATAAGAGAATGAGGGAGCTAATCTGCTTGCTTGTGCAGGCGAGGACCGCTTGGCCAAGGCAGGCCAAAAGAGCTTCGTTTAGCAGAGTAGTTACCAATAGAAGCTGCATATATTTTTCTTCAAATTTTTAAAAAGTCATTATTCTTTCTAGAGTGCACTGTCAAATTATCATATGAGATAGTAGTTACAGCTAATTTCGCACATTTCTTGTTTATGCTTAAAAAAAAAGTTTTAATTTATATATACTGACCCCAATCATATGAAAAATACAACATATATTTTTGAACAATACTTGGCTACTCAAAGATGAGTACGAACTCTTACTTAAAATTTCTCATAATTGTTCGTTGTCAATTTATAGAACTTCGTGTTTATAATAAGAACCGTTCATATTATAAATTACCCTATAAAGATCGCCTATGCAAAAAATCATTTAAAACAAAGATCGTTTAGTCATCAAACTATTTAAAAACAAATGAACGGTATTGGTAAAAGCATCACGAACCGTCTATGTATTTGCTACAATAGATTGACTAAACGACCTTAATTTTAATTTATTTTTTGCGGAGACGATCTTTACAATGTGATTCATAGTATAAACGGTTCTGATCATGAGCACAAAGCTCTATAATTAA
>JAOTRO020000035.1:860550-870770 GCA_028566515.2 Pyracantha coccinea | reverse complement strand
TTAAAGAAAGGGAGGACCAATCAGAAAATAGAGGGAGAAAGAGAGAGCCAATCAGGAGAAGAGATAGAGTGTACCCCTCTTCTTCATGTTTACCTATCCCCGCGACCTCCCATTTTCCGTTGCCGCTTCCAGCCAACTTCGGTGGAATTTTTCGACGCCACCACCGCCCTCTTGAAGCTCTCACTCCCCTCTACAAAACCCAACCAAGAACCACCTTGATTAACCTCTGTACGTGGCGGTACGAGGCCACAAAACCCGATGAAAACCAATGGTGCTCCAGCCACCCTTTTCATTTTTTCGGTGAATCGGCAAAACACATGGGTTTTGTAGCCCATCATCCCAGGAATAAATCTCGACCAGCCTTGACCCTATTGGACCACCGTAGGTGACGAATCGACGTCGGGAAGCTTTAGGCACCCGCTAGCTTTATTGGAAAAATTGACCATCTTTCGTCCACTTTTGGACTTCGTGGCAGGTATAAAACTTATTCCTCTTGTTAAGCTCTATCTTTTTGTAAATTTTGGTAGAATTCGGAGTTAGTTGAAAAAGTGGGTTTCCAGTCGCTAGAAACCACCGCGTGCGGCGACGCGTGGGTCGAGACCCTGACCTGCTCATCTTAGGTTAATTTGGATGCCCTGATTCGATATTTGACACCTGATTGATGGAATTCCATTGTTTAAGTATAATTTTGATAAGACCCGCCACTTGAATATTATAGCAATCAACGATCCGACCGTTGGATCGTCACTAAACTTTAATACATTATAGTACGTAATATTTAAGGATCATAAGAACTTACGGATCAGGAATCCGACATATGGATCTTCCCGAATTGGATTTGTAAGTTCGTAAAATAAAACGTGGACCGCCACTTGAATTATGATTGGTGGAGATCCGACCGTTGGATCGTTCCGAAACTTTAGGATGTTGTTCTAGGAGCTTATTGAAACTGTTGAGAAGTTACGGATTGGAAATCCAAGGTGCAGATCTTCCGGACCGAGTTAAATAAGATTGTGGACCCTACTGTCGACCTTTAACCGACAGTTGACTTTTGGTCAATGAGTTTCAAATCATTTTAAAACGTCATTGGGGATGTGTTTTATGTAAGTTGCATGTTCTATCGATAAGAAATGTGAGATGTGATTGATAATTGGTGGATTGCTTCAAAAACCCAAGTGCGAGTGCATTGGGACTACGAAAGATAGTCAACGGTTCAAGGAAACGAAATAATTTATTGAATCATTAATTGCCAAAAAGTGAATTTCAGACCAATAATTTTGGATTAATTATCTGATTATTAGACTACTGGTCACTTTAATTAATTCAACGTAACCATTTAGATTTGATCGTAAAAACAAAAATAATAATAACATTCGAGGTTAAAATTATAGAGTGCCAAAAAATAGCATTGGATTCAAAAAACCATAGCCCAATATCGGTGGGCTTGGGTGTTGTGTGCAGGGCTAGGCCCTAAAAAGGCTTAGTGGGCCACGAGTTGGCTGTGGAGCAGCCCAATCATGGGTGCAGGCCATGTGCCTGGGTTTTGGGATAGGCTCAACAGTGCAGGGGAACACGGGCCCAGCTCCGAAGCTAGCTAGGGGTGTGCGCGTGAAGCCTAACCGTGGGCTGGCTTCGATTTGGGCTTGGGTGCGAGAAGCTCAGCCAAAGGCTGGCTTCAGATCGCAGGTCGAGGCTAGGACAAAGCTCAGTCGCAAGCGGGCCAGGTTGTGTGAAGCCCAGCAAGGCTTTGAGAGCCTGCTAGTGGACTTAGGGCTTCAGACCCGTATGGAGACCAACCTAGGGCGATGCCTGATGCTATGCAGTGGCGTCAAAACGACGCCATCCTAGTGATGGTGTGGCTGTAGGCCAGCGATGTTGGCTCGGCGGTGTGGCGTGGAGCAGCGGCTCAATCCCAATTATTATTATTTTTTTCGAGTTCTAAGGTTAAAAACCTAATTGTTTCTAAATTAATTTCGATCCTTTGACTCACAAATTCCACATAGCATAATTGCGTATTGCATGAACAAATATATATATATATATATATTGACAAAATATATGAACACAGATGCAATATATATATATATATATATAATTGAAAAGAAAATATAAATATAGGAGGTTCATGTATCAAGGGGAATGTTTTCATGCTTCAAGGTTGTTTAAAATATTTGAATTTATTTTAAAAGAACCTGATTGGCAGAAAATAATTGAAAGCCCTTAATGTTGTAGAAGAAAGCCTCCTCCATGATCATTCAGTTCCTTAGCTTCTAGCTCCTTCAGTTCCTTAGTTTCTGGCAAGAGTGTGCTGATAACGTATTATAGTCTAATTTACTGAACTGTATTTAGGACAAGAGAGAGAGAGAGTCGACGACAATATAGAGTGAAGAGAGAGATGTAATTTTAAGGTGTGTGTTGTATCACCTAATTGTGCATTTATTTTTAATATTTTACCAAAAACTATATTTGTATACTACTATAAATAAAAAATAAAAGAAAAAAATATTTTTGTTGAAAAAAAAAGAAAAAATATTTTTATATTACTATAAATAAAAAAATAAAAGAAATAACAGATGTTTTTATAGGAACCGCGGCAACAGGAAAGTGAAAACGCAGATCCTAAACCCTAAACCCTGAGCCCTCTCGTCGTCGGCAGTCTCTGTCCCTCCATCTCCATCTGTCATCAACCTCCACCACCTCAGGCCTGGTTTCCCTTCACCTCTGACCCTCATAGTTGCTACCGTCAAAGCCATCGCCGCCTCTACCACCACAGCACCCCGACCGAACCGATCGGAACTTCCCCTTCCGAGCCTATCACTAGGATTCCCAAGGCTAAAATAGGCAGCAGAGAAAGCCAAACAGCAGAATGAAGCTGGATGTGAACATGTTGAGGTACCTCTCCAAAGATGATTTTAGGGTTCTAACTGCTGTGGAAATGGGGATGAGAAATGTAAATAAACCCCTCTACTTGTTTTATCTTTTTCCTGAAATCGGTTTAATTTCTCAGCATAGCTGATAGCTGATTGCTTAATTACATATATCTGTTTGAATTTCTCTTGCAGCATGAAATTGTTCCCTGTGAGCTGGTGGATCGCATTGCTTCGCTCAAGTACGTAACATGTATCTACTTTTTAATTTTTTTGTGTTTTGTTGAGTTTGAATCATTATCTTTTATTTTTTGTAACTTTGATGATCTAATCGTTAAATTTATAGGCATGGGGGTACTTATAAGGTTCTCAAGAATCTGCTCAGGCATAAGCTCTTGCATCACGACTCATCTAAATGTAATGCACATGTTGTAATTGATTCAATCAATCAACAATAGTTTTGTTATGAAATTTATCTTATTATGTCTTTGCTATCGTGTTCATGTGCGCCCAGATGACGGGTTTCGCCTCACCTACCTTGGTTATGATTTTCTCGCAATTAAGACTCTGGTCAATCGCGGAGTCTTTGTGTCTGTTGGCCGTCAAATTGGCGTAGGAAAAGAGTCTGGTACGCTACTCTTTTTGTTTATTTAACCAATTGAGACTGTTGTCAATCGTGTAGTAATATATTCCATCATTGTAAACAAACTTATTTTTCTTTTCAAGATATCTTTGAGGTGGCCACAGAAGATGGTACTGTTATGGCAATGAAGTTGCACAGGCTTGGTAGGGTTTCTTTTAGGGCTGTAAAATCTAAGCGTGATTACTTAAAACATCGGAGCAGTTATAGTTGGCTCTACTTGTCCCGCCTTGCTGCACTAAAAGAGTTTGCTTTTATGAAGGTTAGTTGTCTCTATCTTTTGGCATTTTTATCTTTTTGTGTTGCCCTATTGTGGGTTTGTCATGTTGATTACGTGTATGTGTGATTTTGCTCTGCTTGAACAGGCTTTGGAAGAGCATGGCTTTCCTGTTCCAAGTGCTGTGGATTGTAACAGGCATTGTGTGATTATGTCACTCGTACAAGGCTACCCACTGTAAGCTTCTTCTAAAAACTACTGGTTCAAATAATTGAATCATTTAGCATTGAAACTTCATTTCTTTTGCCAAAAAATAATAATAATTGAATGATGGAAATAGCATGTTACACAATGAAATTACCAGACATAATGTGTTTCTTTACGTTTCTTTTGGAGCTGGCTTGCCTAAGAATAAAAAAGATTAGAAAATGAATAAGAATGGTAACGATCATGCTGCTTCATGGAGGTATGGAATTCACTTCTGTCCTATAAAGTGTACAGGTGAAGCAGTTGCAGAACCCAGAGGTAGTTTTTGAAACAATCATTGGACTTGTTGTTCGCCTCGCAGAGCATGGTTTAATCCACTGTGACTTCAATGAATTTAACATTATGGTATGCATTTGAGGCAGTCTCTGGTAATTTAATTTTAAAACACTGTTTGTCCTACTCCTGCTCTCACTTGGTACAGTTTTCCGATATGTTCTATCAGTATTTCAGTTAATATATGCACTCCAAAGGCCTTATTAGTTTCTTGTTTCAACTCATAGGTCAACTCGTAAATAATTTCCAATTTTCTGTTATTTTAGATTGATGATGACGAGAAGGTCACCATGATTGATTTTCCACAAATGGTATCTGTATCACATCATAACGCACAGATGTAAGATCTGCCTCTTAAAAATGGCAGTCGTTTATTGTTGATTATCTAAGTGTTTGATTTGTTTACTTGCCCAAAAGTTTTGTTTATCAGATACTGTATTCTCATTTTATGAAATTCCCATGTTTTAGGTACTTTGACCGTGATGTTGAATGTGTCTTTAAGTTTTTTAGAAAGAGGTCAGTGTTCTTTTGTTTCAACTAACAAGTTAATGCAATTTCTTTTCACTATCTGAATTTTTGTATATAATATTCAAGGTTGTGAAACCCCTGAACAGCATTTCTAGTTGGTTTGACAGAAGGAATGCAGCCAGATGACATTTGGCACCATTTTCTTAATAACATTGGTGTAAAAGCAATACACTGAACAATAACATATAGGCTTTTGGCAACGAACAATTCTACTTTTTTATTGACTGCTCTGATTTCATCATTTTCTTTAAAATCATTAGTATATGGCATTGTCTTTTTATTTTTCATTTATCTGCGTAAGGTTAGGGTATGTGCCAGTAGTATGGGGATACAAAATATTGGGGTTTGGGGATAAAGGTTCTGTCTAGCTTGTTTAGATTTTTTCTTTTTCTCTCAGGTTCAACATGAATTTTCAAGAGTGCAGAGATGATATTGATAGAACAGAGGTAGACACAGATGAAAGCGGGAGGCTTTGTTTTTCTTCCATAGCCAAGGATGCTGTTTTTCTGGACAAGGAACTTGCTGCCAGTGGGTTTACTAGGAAGGATCAGGAAGAGATTGAGAAGGTATTGTATAGTTGTGAAGCACGGTAGATTCATATACATTCTCGATTTGAATTTTGGAGCCAGACACTCATATTGTTCTTGCAAGGAAGATGTTCCACCCTTTTGGAAAGCATTTCATTGGGTTATCGAGTCGAGTGTATAGTCCACTCTGTGGTCACAATATACTTGTCCTATCTATTTATGATCAAGTTAATTTAACCAAAAATGCTTTTTCAGTAGTATTCAAGACATCTACGAGGCCAATATTGTTTTTTTTGTTTTGTTGTTATAATGTTCTCAATATCATGCTGTTATGTCTAGTTCATTGAAGGAAGTTTGGATAAGGATGCTAGTTCTGGTGATGAAGGTACTGAAGATGACACAGACAACTCTGCGTTAAATGAATCAAACATAGAGGGTGTTGATTCATTGAATTTGTTAGATCAGGTACATTTTTCAATTGCTTGTTGATGTCACGAAGAAATGGAAGTGATCTGAGTTGCAATCTGAGACCTGAAGTGATTCTTTATGTACAAAATGAAGATTAGTGAAATCAGCTTGTGAAAATGACTGACTTGTATAATTTCATCTTACTTGGAGAGACATTCTGGCAAATTATTTTGAGGTCCTTATTTACTTGGGAGATGCTTTCTTGCATATTGTAAGTTCATACGTTAACACTTTGTTATTATAATTCAGGACCAGACTTCAAAGGAAGAGGAAGGAGCAGAGGACAATCTAAGAAACTGTGAAGCAGGCCCGAGCAGTAAACCCGAATGTGAAGATGTGAGTGACAAGGTAAGTCCTGAAATTGTCTTTATATTGTGCTTCCTACATGGAATTGAAGTTAGGATTATTTAGGCTTTGGAGTGTACGGTCAATCGTGGCCTGGCAGATATTAGGTAACTTATATTTACGTCATGGGTAAATAGTGTGTGGATGCATACGCTAAGCAACTAAGTCAAGAGTGTTAAGAGTTTGTTATTTTGTTAATGAAGTCAGTTTTGCTTAATTAAAGTTAATTTTAATTAGTGAAAGTGAATATAAACTGTGATATAATTATTCTTCAAACTCTAAGAAAATCAGTTTGTTTTACATTACACAAATACAAATGGTATGGAAAGCACTCACAATAGTTTGTTTCCGCAGAAGGGAGATAATGACACCGAAAATGGAAATGATGCTGAGCTGGTAAAGCGCTTGGGCAAGCAGAGACGACGTTCCATGACAGCAGCCCGCGGAGGACGGAAGACTCTTTCCTCCAGAAATACCTACAAAGATAAGGGCGGTAGATCCTCCAACAAATCCAAAATCCAGAATCAATTAAGCAGCTGGTAGAATAGGTGAAGTCCGACCGCAAAATCCAAGCCTTGGTAGTTGGTATCTAGCATACGGAGAAATTTTGGTCTCTTGGTGTTTAGCTCTCAAGCTTCAAATCTTCGAATCCAAAGACAAGCCAAAAAATGAGCTTAATATAATTGTAAGCCTTGTGGCTTAAAATGATGATATTTACTGTGATTTATGAATGATATTGTTTAATTTTTTGATATTTTTCGTCAATTTTTTTTTGAAAGTTCTACACAAGTCCCTATGTGTAAGGTATGGTTTGGTATTGAGGTGATTTTGAAAAAGTTGGTATCAAAAAAAGCTAGGGGCATTTTTGTGTTTGGTAAACTTCCAACTTTAACTTTTTTTTTTTCACAGTTTTGGGTGAAAAAAAGCCAAAAAACAAAAGCAGCAAAAGGTAGCTTTGAAAAATTGGCTTTTTAGCTTCTGCGCAAACCTCTAAAACACCGGTGAACAGTGACCCTTTAATGAAAGTTTCTGGCAATCCTACCCTCCCTTCATCTCTATCATCCATTTTCTGCTCCTCCCGACTTCATCTCTACCAAAGATCTTTGAAGATTTGTGTCGCCCCCACTGTGAATCTACCTCGTCCCTCCTCGTGAAGATTCGAATTGTCACCACCAGAGACTCACAAGGTTCGCCAAGAGGAGAACTGCCATCATCACAAATTAACCAAAGTTGTTATACTCAAATGTGCTTGAAACTAAATCAGAATTAGCAGAGGAAGATTGCGTGTTCTAAGAAACCACGAATTCGCATAGGAAGATTGTGGCGGGGAGGTCTTTCCTACAAACTTGTGGTGAAGAATCAAAGACGTGCATCATCCTTCACAACAAGATTGCGGCGGGGAGGTCTTTGTGCTTGGAGCAGAGTGAGGGAGGAGTGGAATCGAGTTTCTGGGTTTTCTTCTTTCTGATCTTCTTTGGGGTCCCATGGATAAGCTTGGTTTTGGGGAACGAAGAAAAAGAAATATGATAGAGAAGTAGTGGAGGAAATGAAGAAAAAGAAATATGATAGATAAGCTTGGTTTTGGTCATTTCACATCGTCACAGTTGTTTTGCATAAAAGTTTACCAAATACCATCATACTGCTTTTTTTTTTTGCAAAAGTACTTTTACAAAAAAGTTTACCAAACACTTTGTTGCTTTATTTCACAACTGCTTATTCTCACAGCACAGCAGAAGCAGCTTTTTTTTCAAAGCACAACAATACCAAACCAGCCCTAAGAATTGTTGATCTGCGACTGAAGATGAGTGCTACTATATGGCTTCAAGATTCATGGAAATATTTGGAATGACATCTCGGTGTAGCAATGCACTAGAATATTTGGAAAATTTTCTCCATCTTTATTATTATAAAGCCAGCCCCATGCTTGGGGTCACAAGTCTTTGCCAAAAATAACTGAACTACAATACCCCTTGTTTTCGCTGGGTTCTTCTCGACACCGATATTTATATATGAGTGGTGATATGCCCACGCAATATCTTATTTCCCCATCCACCTTATATTTACACCCACCATAAAAAGGTGAAAAAAATACATCAACTCTTTTTCCATCCACCATTATTTCCAAAATAACCCTACATATTTCTTTTTCAATTTTTCTTGCTTTAAAAAAATTAATACAAATTAAAAATAAAAACAATTATCACTAAATGAAAATACCCAAGAACTACAAATATCACCAGCAGCAGCCCTCTCCCCAGAAAATTTGTAGAATCGTCACTACTGACTCCCCAAATCCCCAACACCAAGTGCCCCTCTTCTATTACCAACCATCGCAGCACCACCACGTTTCAAAAACCACTCTAGTACCCAATTTCTATTGTTTCCAATTTGAATTCAGACCACACAAGAGAGAGTGTGATTAAATTGGAAAAGCTTCACTCATAGTTTAGTGCTGCACTGGCTTTCCCTAACATCAAATTCCTTCAAATTCAGTATATGGTAGGTATCCAAATTGTTCCAAAACACCAAACACGATCGGAGTTCAACGAGTGTCGGATCAGGGAGTTCCCTAATGTAATCTGGACTATGAGCTTCTCTCCTCATCTATCTCAACATTATAATAGTCTTGAAGACTAACTTGCTCTACTCTCTAGTGAAGCTTGATCACACATTCCGCAACATACGCTTTATTGCGAGCTTCGAGGCTTTGCTTTGTCAAGTCCAAATTCACCATTTTCCTGATAAGTTTAATTTATGAACCTTCTTCCCCAGGAAAGCTTGTGGGGGTTCGTGATATATTTTTCTTTTTCTTATTTATGATATTGTAGGCTTTTTTTATATTTGTATAACTAGGGTAAATGACAAAAAACTACCTCAACTATTGATCTCACGACACTATCATTCCTTATCTTTTAAAATTGACAATGTCATATATCATCTTACGAATTTGGTCCAATGTCAGACCTCCGTTAGTTTTTTTGTTAATTTCTCTGTTAAGTGCTGACGTGGCTAGAGACGGGGCCTACTCACTAATCCAACTGGATTAAAAATTAATTAAATATATTTTAAAAAATTAAATATTAAAAAAAATAAAAATTAAAATATTTTTTATATAAAATGTTGGGATCCGCCCTCTCTCTCCTCTCCCTCACCTCTCTCTCATCTTTCTCGCCTTTCTCACTTCTCACTCTCTCTGGGCACCTGCATCCCCAAAATCCCAGAGTCTAATTATCTCCTCCTCTCTCTCAACACAAAGTCTACACCTGGGGGAGATTCCCCCATACATTTGCTTCGGAGGATAGTCTCGTATTTTCACCATCATCTTTTCCATCTCCAAAAACTCGACTAAAACCTTTTCCCTCTCACAATGAATCCAATGCGACGGTCGTATTTGCTAACCTGCGCCGGGGTCACTCTACGAGCATCACGCACTGCCGCCTACCCAATGAGGCTCCGATCTCCTACAGTCCTCGCACTGCCTGTTCTTTTTCTTTGCTTTTTCGCTACTGTCCCCACCGAGTCTTCGCCTGAGCCAGAAACTTCACCACCGAGGTTCTCCCAAAACTCTTCCTCAGTTGGGTTTTCATTCTTTTCAAAAATCGAGTCTTCGTTCAGAATCTTTTCCTCTTTCGGGGTGTGCCTGCAATCCGGGTTGTTCTCGCATTCCCAGATGAACAGCTCCAGCATCTGGGTGTAGTGTCCAGGTTTTTCCGACTCGGGTTCGGATGGGTTTTTCAGGTCAGGTTTCGAGGGGCCGTTGAAGAGGTTGGAGAGGTTGAGGGAGGAGAAATTAGGAGGGGATTGGGCGGTGGTGGGGCAGTGGAAGAATGAGTTGGTGAGGAAAATGAGGTTGATGGGCGGGAAGGGGTTTAGGGGGTTTATGGAACCAGTTTTCGAAGGGGTTGAAGAAAATTGAGGACTTGGGAGAGACAAACAGTACGAGAGTGTGGGTTTCTGTTTGAAATTGGGGAATTAGGGTTAGGGTTTGGGTCGAAGATCTTTGAAAGAGAGGGGGTTTTGGAATAGAAAGAGGGACAAGGGTAGAGGATGGGCAAAGGTGGGGGTTGGGGGAGAGTGTGGTTAGGGGA
>JAOTRO020000035.1:847255-860037 GCA_028566515.2 Pyracantha coccinea | reverse complement strand
AGTTTTTAAGGCCTAAAACTTGAAAACTGTTTTTGAGTTTAAAAAGTTGGATTCAAGTACACTACCAAACAGGCCCTTATAAACTACTATGAAGTAATCATACGATGTACATAAATGGTCGAGATTAAAAGGTTAGGTAAGATTAGGAGAAAAGCCGAATCTGCTGGAAAATAGTATAGAAAAGTAATCATTTTCTGTGCATTGACTTGACCTATGATACTATTGGTTGAAGGATTAAGATTCCCAATTAGTTGGAAAATTACAGAAAAGTCCTCAAAAACTTTAGGTTTTAACGAAAAGGCTAAATATATAAAATAGTCTCTGAAATTTGCATAATCAATAGAAATGGTCCCTGAGATTGAAAATCAATAGAATGGTCAATAAGATTGTCCACCATCCATGATTTTGTTCCTTCCATTAAAAACTCTTTTGGCAATTTTCAAAGTTTTGTTACTCAATCGTTTCTTAACCAAATTCGACCATAATATATCAAAATGAAGATAAGAAAGTGTAGAACAAATTATACCTATTTGGAAGCCCAATGGTTGCTGGAGATGGCCAGAAAATAGTCTGAAAGGTGACTGGTCCGCGGGAAAACTGGAAACTGGGTAAAGTTTAAACGTTCATAACTTCTTCAATACACAACGAAATCAAGTAATTCAAAAACAAAAATCGTACTTATCAATGAGTCAAAGCGACTGGTACCTTTCTCTATGGCTAACTCGTCGTGGTTTGGCCAGAAAACGGCTTAAAAGTGGGTAACTTGAAAATGGTTAGCCATATTCGAGCCGTTTTCTAGCAAAACCACGGCAATTTAGCCCACAAAAAAAGGTACCATTATCTTCATCTCGTCGAGAAGTATGATATTCGTTTTTGAATCACTTGATTTTTATGATTTTCGTTTTTGAATCACTTGATTTCGTTGAGTATTGAAGAAGTTATGAACGTTTAAAATTTACCCAGTTTCCGGCGAGTTTTCCAGTTTTCGCTCGGACAAGTCAACTTTGAGGCTATTTTCCGACCATCTCTGTCAACCATTGGGCTTCCAAATAGGTATAATCTTATTCTACACTTTCCTATCTTCATTTTGATATATAATGGGTCGAATTTGGTTAAGAAGCGATTGAGTTACGAAGCTTTGAAAATTGCCCAAACTTCCGGCCAAGAGCTCCATGACACTTAATAGAGTTTTTAACGGAAGGACCAAAATGATGGATGGTGGACAACCTCAGGAACCACTTTTATTGATTTAAAATCTCATGGACCAAAGTGATGAGTTATGCAAATCTCAGAGACCATTTTGGCTATTTAGCCTAATTTATTTAATAACTTTAGTTTTGTAACATGACTCCAAATGTCCGTAATTATACCGTTATAATCCGGACTCGCAAACGGTTTTCGCCTATGAGCTCGTAGGGTCGAGCTCTATCCAAATATGCCAAGAAATATGATAACACATATGAGGATAAAATAAGTCCTCATAAACTTCCGTTTAGTCCATAAAAGACATTTTTGTCATTTCACTTTCCAAAAAATTCCACATAATTATATATATTTTAAATTTTCCAGGGTATTACACCTACCAAACCATCGAAAATCTCCCTTTACTTTCCCTGAGAATGTTGTACAATAAGTGAGAGACAAATCCCAGAAAATGCATGAGTGCTTACCCAACAAATCTTTCCAAAACTCACCATCATTTTCACCTATCAAAAGAAAGATATCCGAAAAACTAGAAATTCATCCCACTTATTTAACAGACCAAAAAACTATCATCCGTAGCTTATATCAAAGTACTTCCTTCATAAAAGTTGTTTGTCCGTTTCTCTATCATGACATATCCAAATTTTAGAAAATTCCAACAATGAGATCGTCCCATATATTCCAAATACCAACCCAGTCTCCAATTATGCAGAAAACTGGACAGTCATATTATGAGTACCAAAATCCTATTTTGCGTAGCTCAAATCGAAATATTTTCCTCACAAGAGTTTTTCCTATTCCTCTCTACCATAATATACCCAAATCCCAAAAAGATCCAATGGTCCATTCATTCCAAATCCTCGAAATATTATCACAGCCTTGAAAATCCGCAGAAAACCCTGCAGTCATGTTTGGAGCTTCAAAAATCCAACTTCCTTAGCTCAAATAGAGACACTTCCTTCAAAATAGTAGTTTCTTATCATCTCTTCTATGACATGTCCAAAAACCACAACAATCCAATATATGTACTGACTTGTATGCCAAGGCGAACAACTAATGTTAGGTTGAGCTAGCCTTCTCGGCCAACCTCTTTGCATGGCCAACATCTCCAAAGAGCAAGGGGAATTGGCGAAGGAAGAAAGAGAACAAGAGGGAGGGAATTTATGTTGCTGTTAAAGATTATTACTTTGTAGTTGATTTATGATTATAGTACTCTTGTTACTAATTAATTTGATATATGATGAAGCTTGCAGGCTTGTTAAAGAAAATGTGATTATTGATATCTATGTGAACATGATATATTGTTGGAAAATATTAGTAGTTTATGATTATTTGGGTTTGGTTGTTAGTTTAGTATATGGACTTAGCCCATCCGAATTATGGTTTTTTGGTTTTTCTCTTTATAAATAATCTTGAAATTTTGTAGCCATTTCGGCATTCTCATTTGTTTAATAATATTTTTATTATTTTGGAGTCATGCTTTTCGCAGACTTTAAAATTTAACTTAGTATTAGAGCAGATTTGATTATTCGGATTTAATCTGTTCTTCATTTGTATCCGTATGTCTATTTGTGTTGTTTGTTGTTTGTTGTTTATTTTTGGTTTAGATTGTCGTTGGTGTAGTTTGAAAAACCAAAAAGTCTGGAAAAGAAAAACTATCATCACGTTGAGCCGCCGAAGCCACGAGCCAATCTGGAACGTAAGGTCTGTAACCGAAGCCACCACGCCCAGCATCCATGACCACCCCACCATCGCCTGTATGACTCACCGCCGTCGCACCCAAATCCATCCCGCATCAAATTAGCATTATGTTGCGCACCCCCCGTTGACAGACCCGGCTGATCAACTCGCACTCGACCCATTCATGGTTCGCCACTACGGTACATGCTGCCAGAGAGCCACTCACTTGCTCCTCACGTTTGCACTTGTTTGTTGACCGTCGTTGTCGCTACCAAATCGAATCCAGGTTGTCGGTCCGAAAAACTACTGTTGTTCGAGACTGACTGTCTTCAATTCCGATGAACCGAGCACTGTATGATGATGGCCCTTTATTTTGATCAGGTGGACCTTTACTTTGATCAAAACTGTTAAAAAAGACCAAAAATATTGTTTTTTTTTCAAAGGCCCACATGGGCAATGAGAAATAATTGGCTGGGAAAAGATTGGCCATTTTGGTTTGAAGTTTTTTGAGGCCCACACGGATATGTGTTGAAAGTTTGTTTGTCTATCACTTGAGTGTTTGGACTTGTGTCCACTCGAGTGATAGTAATTTATTAATTCTCTTCGTTTGTTGCTGTAATTGGAATATGGAAATCTCGTCCGTTTAGTAACGAGGTACACTAGTATGCTTTCTTTCCATACTCTCAACACTATTCAGTCGGAATAAGTTCGTCAGTCAAGTCAAGTTTGCATGCCTAACAGTTCGCTTAATGGAGCTAGTCCACGTCTGCTTGTTTGCAAACTGATGTCGTATACCGCCATGAGTTTTACGGGGGTGGGTGTTAGAAAATATTAGTATTTTATGATTATTTGGGTTTGGTTGTTAGTTTAGTATATGAACTTAGCCCATCCAAATTAGGGTTTCTAGGTTTTTCTCTCTACAAATATAGCTTATAGTGGTGTTTACCATATTTGTCGAATAGCCATCTTACATTCGCTAGTTATGATTTCAGGAGTATTACGTTAGAGTAAGTTTTGTTGCAAACTTTTGTTGATTTGTAACTTTTTTTGCAAACTTTATATCTATGAGAAAGACTTGCATGATACAAAATGTTGTCATTATCTTAATTTAGCAGTTCGATGAAAGTTGCTCTCCTGCCAGTACTTCTCTCAACTAAAAATATCCCTTGCTGTTGAATGATAATGTTTTCAACTTCAAGGCCTTCATTTGCTCCCCTCATATGCTTGTTGCTTTTTTTGGGCTCTACCGTTATAGTAAAATTAAAATTCATTTACCAACCCAAAAAGAGAAAGTTTGTGAAGGGTGGTCCGTACACGCAAATAAAAAAAAAAAAATTAATTAAATAGATCGCGTGCGAACCGCTATTTCTTTGAAAGGCAGGTAAAGCCCTCTCCCCTCCCTCCTTCCCTCCGCCGATTCATTCACCACTAACAACAAACAACCAACAAAACGACGAGAAACCTCACGTCTCTCTCTCTCTCTCTCTCTCTCTCTCTCTCTCTCTCTCTCTCTTCCATTGTCTTGTCGAAAGTCGGACAAACGGCGTCCTTTGCGGCATGGCAGCACCGAAGCACCGTTCAGGTCGATCAACGCCTCTCAGGGACTCTTCGGAGTCCGAGAAGATGGAGGCCACTGGCCTCTGGGACGCCCTCGACTGGACCATTGAGGTCCTCTTCTCTCTCCACTTCTACGGTTCTTTCTCCATGAATTTTCAATTTTTATTCAAATTTTGTTCCTCCTTCACTTTGAATTTTGTTCGTAATCTTCAATTCCCACATTTTGTTTTCTAATTTTGTTTTGCAGCCTGTTTCGCGGTCGGTTTCGCAGTCCGTTTCTCGGTCCGTTTCGCATGTAAAATTGGAGTGCTTGCTTGAAGCCGAGCAAGTCCAAGTTGAGGTACATTGGATTATTGAATAATAAGCTGAAATAGTGATTTTTCTTATACTAATTGTTTAATTACAATGTAATTCTTTGCTTCTTGTATTTCCGAACTCTCGGTTAATTATGTATAGCTGTGGAGGATTTCTTTGTAATTAATTACAAGTACGAACAAAAATGGATGTAATTTTGGTGTTTTCTTTATTAATTAATGGGATGCCGGAGAAGTTTTCTGATATTCGAAATATACTTTTAGGGGTATGGAGTTGTTCTTGTTAATACGGATGAGGCAGGGACCTTGATAGTAACCAATTTTCGTCTTCTATTCCTGGTAAGTGGTTCATGTGATATGTGAAGATGTGCTATTTTCAAGTGCATTTCATTCTGAAGTTTCGTTCTGTTTGTTTAATGCATGCCCCGGGTGAAATTCATGTTTGAAGAGGAGTAATTTTGGTAACAATGAAGTTCATGTTAGTAATGTGGCAATCTAGAGTGAGTTATGTTAGAAGAGTGAGTTTGAAACAGATGAGATTGGGGGAGCAGAAATTAGATATGTGCGTGCAGATGCTGTTATATTTAAGGTCTGGAATTTACCTCTTGGGCTGATCATCTGAGTGAGTATCCGTGCAATTGGTGCATATGATGAGAAGGAAGAAGGTGATGGAAAAATTGAAAAACAAAAAAAAGGGAGAGAGAAACCTTCAAGATTTATTAATAAAAGGATAAAGAAAAAGTCTTGCAGTAGACATTGCATTTGTTAGGTTTTGCACTTGTTTCTGTTACTGCTAGTGAAATTGTTAGCGCACAAGTTGTTTGTGGTTTTGAGGAATGTAAAAGATATAGTACATATATATATATATGTATGTATAAATGATGTTGTTGGTGTATGTGTGTGTTCCCATGTAGACCCAAAATAGCTAATTTGATATTCTTTCTTTTGTTTTTAGAGTGAGGGAACAAGGAATGTTATTGCGCTTGGCACGATACCTTTGGCAGCAATTGAGAAGTTCACCAAAATTGTAAGTTCTAATCTCCATATATACATTTTTATTGTAGACAAACAAGTCTTGTGATAAACTTGTCTGTGGTGCTCCAATCTGCAATACATTTGTATCTATAACCTTTCTAAGAGTCTTGCATCTTTGAAAGATTTGGAGATGAAATTAATTGAGTAAAGCTTATGAGATGCCTGGTCACATATTTTTAACTGTGAGTGGTTTTAATATTTTTTTATTAAAAAGAATCTTGGGCATGTTTACTTACATGGAAAATCTTTCCGGGTCTTGACTTTCTTGCATTTACTAAAACATGGGTATTGGAATTATTCTAATTTCTGACTTCCCTGTGTTTACTACTCATATGGAATAAAAAAAAAAGTGTGGGTTCCTCATTAAAATCTGTTATCAAATATTAACTAGGGGGACTAGTCAATCCCATACACATTCCTTCTTTCCCTTCTTCAATTCATGACTTACCCCATTCCAAGTAAGTAAACATGCCATGTGTCAATATGAAATATTTGATTACATTTTTAATATCAAAGCTCTCCCCATCCAAGTGCTTTCCAACTCCATCAGGTGTTGTCCTTCATGCTTTCCCAATTCTTTGTTCCACTTCTCAGGTGATCTACCACCAATACGCCAGTGATCTGCCCATTTTGACGTTCTTTTGCACCATCTATCTCTGCACTCCTTGTCACATTTTCGTTTTGAGAGAATAAATTCACTTCTTGCCGTGTTTTGTGAGAGGACAGAGCTTTAGGACAGTTCATACATGTCTGTTAGTGATCAGACTCTGTCAATTATTTATTTTTCAATATCGTTTTCACCAGTAGTGTTTCTCTTTGGGATGTGGACATAGCCAGTTCATTGTATTTCTTTGACTTTGTAGGTCGTAAAGAATCAGTCAGCCCCTCGTCAATCTGAAAAGAGTCCATCAAGACGACTTCTTCAGGTCATTGGTACGATTTAATATGAAGTATTTCTGTAAATTTTTATGAATTCTTTTGTTGTTTAATTGGTTATCATGTGAGATTCGGTATCATTTGAAGATTGTGTTATGAAAAGAGGTGTGGTTTCTATGTTAGATATGTTTGTTAAACAATATAGAAATCCTCAAGACTACTATAGTATTGGTGTTTGTTGCAATGACATGGTTATTTGGCTCACTGCCTCTAAATGTTGTTGGTTTTATACAGGCCAAAGTTCTCCCCCTGGTCTGCTTTGATTTTCTCAAACAGTTCTTATTCACATTCCCACATATGGTCATCTTGACAGAAGGGATTATGTTAGTTAATTATGACTCTTTATTAATTGATTTTTGGGAGACTAAGATGTTTTATTTAATAAGGCTAAGTTGTGTAGTTGTCTATACTTTGTGCAAGAAAAATTCTCTTTTTAATTTCATAGTCGCTACTGGAGTGGTGGGTCCAAGTGTGGCTAGTTGCTCATGGCATCCTTTGCGTTGATACACATATATTTCAGTAAATATAGCTTGGTAGTCCAGTGATAGGTCTTCTGCGCTTGAGAGAACTAATAGTTTTATGCATTTATACTTTGCAGGTAAAGACATGAGGACCATTGTCTTTGGGTTTCGTCCTAAAACAAGGCAGGTAATTTATTTTTGTGAATATTTCTCGATACTTTTGCATTGTGGTCCATTCCAGTCTATATCTGTTAAAGGTTTTGTATCTTTTATATCTATGGTTTTGCAAATGTTTTGACAAAACTGAACATCACTCTCAAAAACTAATTTTATCAATTTAAGACAACCTTTTTCTTTTTTACGCCAAATCGCACTTCATAATATCCCTTGACTGCTCTTCATTAGATTGAATGTTTAACTGATAGTAGTCGTCATAAATAAAGAACACTTGCAGTTTATTATAGCTGAAACTACGTTTAACATATCAGTTGAAAGTGAATACTGATGGTCGGTATAGGGGGGATGGACTGTCCTTTGCATGTCATGAAAAGTGAGACTTTAGCTTCAGCTTTTCAAAAAATGACAGAATTTGAGTTATATGTTGGGCAGACTCACCCATATTGTGATGGAAATAAATGCAGCTAAAGCTGCAACCAGTAACAGCTGAAGCCAAATTGGTTACTGCTATTGGCAGCGTCAGGCAGGGCAGCACTTCTGGACGTCTGGACCACATGTGTAGAAAAAAAAAAGTATTATCTATAAAGCACATAAACAATTAAACTTGAGAGATTAAGCGATTTATTTACTTGCCTTTCTTGTGTCTATACTTTATGCCCATAACCTTGAAAGAATCTTACTGGTGTGTAAAGGTTTTCAATATCATGGTAAATTGTTAGTTGCTAGCATTTGAAGTTGTGAACAGTTGTCTAACATGGGTATTTAAAAATAAAAAACTTGCAGAGACGTGCAATATTTGATGCATTAGTAAGGTGTACAAAGCCAGCAAATCTGTGGGATCTTTATGCTTTTGTGTCTGGACCATCCAAATTTGGTAACACCAGCCCAAAGGTGCGGTTACTAAATGAGTATCTTCGGCTTCTTGGAAAAGGGTTCCCACGACCATCGATGGATATGATTGAAGATGGTTCATTTACATTTTCTAATGATTTGTGGAGAATAAGTAGTATAAATTCCAGCTATATAATGTGCCAGAGTTATCCATTTGCCTTGATAGTTCCAAAATCCATAACGTAAGAGTTTAAGATCCATCATTTCATACTTCTGCCCTAAGTTTTTCCAGGTTTAATGAGGCTTACTTCATTCCTTGGAACTACACAACTAATAATTTTTTTCATGGTTGCCGATGTTAGTGATGAAGAAGTACTCCAAGCTTCCAACTTCCGAGCAAGAGGTCGCTTGCCTGTAGTTACATGGTGTGATCCAAGTATGCAAAAAGTCCCTTTGTTGCTCTGTTTGTTGTATTATTCATCCCTTTTGTCCTTATGTTCTTGACAACTTACAGAAACTGGAGCAGTTCTTGCACGGTCATCCCAACCCTTAGTTGGTCTCATGATGAATATGAGGAGGTAATATAATCTATCTTTTGAAAATGAAATCTCCTATCACCTTTTGCACACACACAGTAAATATGGTTGACATCTGTCAATAGGACAACCCGGTAAAGGAATGATATCATACATATATAGTTTACTTTTAATTCTTGGAATTTAGAGCACCTATATATTATCCTATGCTGTGCATGATTTTTATGAAATTGGTGTTGATCGCATATTTGCATGCATTAATTTGTCTGCAGCAACACGGATGAAAAGATTGTTGCTGCACTTTGCACTAAGCTTGCGGGTACAAGAGGTAAACAGAGGTAAGTGATCATTTTTCTTCAACTTGTTGCTTCGAACTTTTTTCCGTGTTACTTTTTCATGTTCAGTTATTCTTGTTGCATCTACTTATTAATGACTTTTATTGCTAATGGGTCAATGTTGCAAAGCAACAAACATTAATGTGTTTTAATAATAAAATAAAAAAAGTGCACATTCTCTTTTATGTTGTATCATTTCAGAACGTTTATATCTTGTGATTTAAGTAAAAATGTTTGGTTTTTTCTCTATCTTCCAGGAAATTATATATAGCTGATGCAAGACCTCGAAAGAATGCTTTAGCTAATGGTGCTATGGGAGGTGGCTCTGAGTCATCTTCAAATTATCTTCAATCTGAGGTATCTCTAAGGTTTGGATTTTTTATTTATGCATCTGTGGGTGTGGAATATCAAAATTATATAACATACTATTTATTTTTTTGGGGTGTATCAGATAGTTTTCTTTGGGATAGACAACATACATGCGATGAGAGAGAGCTTTGCCCGACTCAGAGACTACTTAGACACTCATGGTGCAGCTTCTTCGGATGGAATGTCATCTTTCTTGGTTAGTTTTGATATCTTATGGATATCTGGGCTTTTTATTTGTGTTAAATTGTGGTTCTCTAAGTTTTTATATTCTGATAGCATAGCTATGAAGTATGTTGTATTTGTCGATCAAAGCTACTCTTTTTTTGGTCAAAGATCAAAGTTACTTGTATTGATGGGTAGAGTAAGGATTCGAGAGCTGACCTCATATCAGGTCTACATGTAAAACTTTATTTAATTAAGGTTTTTAAACTCTGCAACAAGTATGGTTGATACCAAATGGGAGTTATTTATAGATAAAAGAAGGCGTCAATTCTTAAGTAGATGGATTATATCTGAAAGTGAAATGGAAGCACTTTTGGAGAACTCAGAGGTTGTGGACCTGTGGGCCCATGTGTCTCAAAGTGTCTTTTCCAACGGGTCTTGAGGCTTGCTAAGAAATAGGGAATGTGAATATTTTTCTTTTGAGAGGAAAAAAATTTATTAGATAAAATTAATAGTGGTGAAAGTATTTACAATGAAAAGAACAGAGGGAAAGAGTAAGGAAAGATCAAGTTTCTTATGGCCTTTTTCTCGATCAATAAATTAAAAAAATGTTGTTTGATGTGGGAGATATTTTATGTTTTATACTTGTTAATATTGATAGAGACATGGTGGATGGACGTGGGGTGGAGGCAACCTTAGCAGTATGTCTGCTTCAGTGTCAACTTTGGGGGACAGTGGTTGGTTAATACATGTTCAAAGTGTCTTGGCTGGTTCTGCTTGGATTGCTGCTCGTGTTGCTTTGGAGTCGGCATCAGTGCTTGTACATTGTAGGTAAGTTCTATTATACTTGTACCATATCAAACTGGCTGTTTCAGTTTTTCCATTTTTCATTTTTTATCAGTCCATTTTTGGTGTTTTAACCTCTAAATTTGCAATTCTTTTGTGTAGTGATGGATGGGACAGGACCACTCAGCTGATTTCACTTGCCAATTTGTTGCTTGATCCATACTATCGTACTTTAACTGGGTTTCAGGTATCTGCTGGACATACTTGGAAAGATGCCCTGTTTTGTGATGCTAGTTTTTCTTCGATTTCATTGGTATATGCATTATTTTGGAAAAATATGGAAAACCCCGTAAGAGGAACACATTTATGTCAAAAGGAGTGCATTTCTTTTTCTGTTCTGGCCCTTCTGTGCCTTCTGGCGGTAGCCTTTCTGCACTTTTGACGCTGGAGTGTCAATTGCACTGCAGGCATGAACAGCTGCTTATTTTTATTTTATCAACAAATGGTTTTGTATTTAGTGAGGTTTAGGGGGATTTAGAGTGTTACATTAGAGTGTATATTCTAAGTCGAATCATTAACTATTTTTTAGAGCTAATTACAAAATACACCCCTGAGGTTTGGGGTCACTTCAAAAATGGACACAACCTTTCCATTTTTTTAACACTACTACCTAAAGTATTAAAACACTTGTGTCTAATTGTCTAGGCCTCTGTTAACTCTTTACGTAATAGGTGGGGGTCCCATTTGTAGAAGGCAATCAGACCACACCCAGACATTTTTTTCTCACCTGATTTCGGTCAGGCACAAGTATGACTTGAAGTGTTTTAGTTTTAATACTTCATCTAGTAATGTTCCAAAATTGAAACGTTGTGTTCCATTTTTGAGTTGCCCGAAACCTCGGGTGTCTTTTGTAAGTAGATATTTAAAAAAAAAAGTGTTAAAGACGAACAAATTCTGTTTTGGGGACAACATACAGAATATATTTATCTGGTTGACTTTATTGCAAAAAGGCCCCTTTTTTCCCCTTTTTTCTTCTACCAATACTAGAGTTGGCGTACTTGGCAACATTATGGAATTGGTGCATATCTTGGAAGTCAACATCTTCCAGGGTTAAACATGTCGTTTGACAGTTGTCTGTCTTTTGACTCACAATTTTCCTTTTTGATTTTGAAGTGAGTATAAAATATTTGAATTATTTGCTTTGATGCAGGCACTCGTTGAGAAAGATTGGCTAGCATTTGGTCACCCATTTGCAGATCGAGTTGGCATGCCAGCAGGAAGTGGCAACATGCCTTCTGAATTAACAAGGCAGTACTCTGCTCCGAATCTCCAATCATCACCCGGTCGCCAGTCAGCGTCTCAAGCGCCTTCTCATTCACAGAATTCAAATAACTATTCTCCCATATTTCTGCAGGTGTGCCCACTTGGAACAAAGGTTTTTCGGGTTTACTTATAACTGAGATTGGATAGAGGAAGATAATGCTCTTGAACGTGAAGCCCACTTGGACGCCAAGTTAGACGAATTGAAGAAAATTGAACACTTGACCAAAGTTGGTTGCTTAAATAAATCATAATGGAAAAATTGACAAAACTTGAACCATGGCACTTAAAATAACAATTGCCATAAACCACAATGACCATTTGTGACTTTCGGCCTTTTCAAAAACAGCCAATCTGACCCCTCTTTAAAAGGAAGTTGCAAAACACCCCAATCATATCCTTGACCGTATCCACCTCGTGTCCTCAACATCCATATTCAACAGATAGTTGATTTTAGGTAATCAAGGGGTATCCGAGTCTGATACTCCCAATAACCCCAAAAAAACAGAGTACCCATGCAACATTGGTTACAATAAAAGTAAAACCTGTGCGATTCTATATGTTTTTGAGGTTCCTAGTTAGAAATGCATCGTTTATTTGTTATTTCATGTTGTATTGTGGGTAAATAGGAGAAGCCAAGCTTATTAATTGAGAGATGTAAGAGTTACTGTCAATAAGCAATCAAGTATTACCAAAATTGTAAAATAAATGTTACTACTTCTCTGTTGAATTTCGGCAGCGGTTCACTCTCAGTCAACTTCCATTTTTCTGTCAAGTGTGTCCTTTCCACTTGAAACAACGCCAAGTGCTTAATTTTGAGGAATGGTCTGAGATTGCAGACATGTTGCACCAGAACTTTTTTTTTTCTTCTTTCTTTTCTCTGCTGTATAGTCACTAATCTTATGCTTTTCTGATGCAGTGGGTTGATTGTGTTTCACAATTACTGCGGATGTATCCTTTTGCTTTTGAGTTCTCTTCGGTATGCATCCTTCTTTCATAAGTGCACTCATTTTTCTTTTGTTGATGAAACTGCTCACGAATGCAGTTGAATGTGTCATGGAACAACTTTATCTGTTTTTT
>JAOTRO020000035.1:806223-821025 GCA_028566515.2 Pyracantha coccinea | reverse complement strand
GATTAGATTTAATTCTAGTTATTCTTTCCTATATGAACATGTATTCCTTGGGGATGAAGAATTTATTCTCTCTTTACTACTATAAATAAAGGCACTACGTAAGAGGAATAACACATCCGCAATACACAATTCCACTACGATTCTACAAACACATCTCTCCTCTCTTTCCACCCTTGCCACAGACCCTCTCCTTCTTGTCAGATAAAATAGGCTACATCAGACATTATATTATTGGACTAGAACATCACTTGACAATAAACTTGTTTTATGAGAGTATTTTCGGAAAAACCCGTTTTGTGTAAATCGTAAATTATTTGGCCATGAAATTGAATATATATTGCTTTTGGAGGTTTCAGATTTTCACTAAGAAGAAAGCATCATTATATATTGCTTGCTTGCTCAAAAAAAGCATAAAACAGGACACTGATGAGGAGCAAAAGCCAAAATAACCACCTAAACATATTTGTTGAGCGATCGACACGAATTAGACTGGACAAAGGATTTCATTCTCTCATCAACCGTATAGAATCAAGTTCAAGCTGTCTCATGAAAAATACGTGATGGCCATGAGCTTTACGAGTTGAGCACACCAAGTGCATATCTGCAGCTGGTAACATAGCCTGCAAATCTTTTGAAACCTAATTTGCAGGCACACACAGCGCTGCTAGTAAGAACAGATAAAAATGCTCAAACATTTGCAATGGTTTAACACTAACCTTCCCACCCTGCCAAAACCCGCTTGTAAAACATGTTATATACTAACTAAACCCCTTGTCGAAACACCCTCGGAAATCTGACCAAAACAAGGTAAAGCTTACTGAAGATGTGAGGACCTGGTAACACAATACATTCGTTAAAAAAGGAACATGGAGAAAACCCTTTATGCTAGATATACAAACATTATTTAAAAAAAAAAAAAACCTTATAGCTGATAAATATACACGATACACAGCTTAATTAAATATGGCAAACAATGCTGTGTGAAGCAAAAAGAATAGAGGAGCCATATTCCAGTGACTAGAAATCTCACCAAAAGAACAAATATTTGTAAGCTCTGTCTCTACCTTTTATCTTACCAAGGATGCCTTCTAATACAATCTATATTGAAAGTAGTGGCCGTCTCTCCAGGACCATGCATTGATCAATCTGTCCAGACAGCATTCCGGAATCTCATTGACTAGCCAGGTAAAAGCATTTGCTTAACATGGTTAGTCGCGGAATCAACGTGGTAGTTTCCATGATCTGGAAATCATACTACCCATCAACATCCAAAAATTCATCATACATCGTACTGCTTGCACTCTCTAATAGAACTTTTGCATTGACTTCTCTGCCAAACCTCCATACATAATTCAACCCAACAAGCAGCTCTGTAATTGTTGCTTCAATCTTTTGCTGATTTGCAAAGTAAAGGGTTTGTACCAGAAGCACATGTGTCCTGGAAACCAAGTTGTGCTGTTCAAAGCTCCTCTCGGATTGCCATCTAATCATATTATGAGCAAGAGGTGCCAACCACTCTAATATTCCTGCCATTGCCTCGTTCCACTCTCCTGCAAGAACTGTATCATAAACGGATGAACTCAAGCTCTTACTGTAAGGCTTTAGCCTGGCCCTCAATGTAGCTCTGACGCTTGCAGGCAACATATTGTACAGGTCATCTCTTGCATCAAGACCAATCAAGTGAGGAGATGCGACTAACTTCTCAATAACAATAATAACATTTGCATAGTGCAGTGCTAAGGCAGCAGCACCAAGGGTTTCGGGTGGAGCATCCAACAACCTGCCCTTGGAACTAAAGATTGATGAGCCAGGATGACTTTTGTTGCCAGAGGCTAGAACGTTGCCATTGGTATCTCTGGCTACATTGAGAATTGATGAACGAATACCATCTGAATTCGAGTAGCCGTTGGTGACAGGTGAATTGTTTGCACCTATCATGCATCCTCTGAAAGGTCCAACTTGAGTCAACCTATTCGACTTTGTATGTGGTTTCTTCCCATGATTAGGGAGTGAATGATCATGAGACTTCCACAACTTCCTGATGGTTCGATTTGTTGCAGCAATTGGGCCTGATTTTGTTGTTGACCTTCCAAGAGGGCCCGAGTAAAAGTTGACATCTCTATTCTTTCCTGAAATAGGACCGGACTTTGCAGTTGAGCCACCAAGGGGACCAGAATAGAAATTGTTCATTTTCTTTGTTTCCGAAATTGGCCCTGATATGTTACGAAACCTTCCAAGAGGCCCCGAAGCAAATCTTGGAAGACCATTCTCAGATGGACGTGCTGACGATGGCACTAGTGCAGAAACTGAATTGCTACGATTAATGTGATCAGAATTAATAATTCCAGAATCCTTGGTATGACCAGCGTCTGCCATTTGTTGAATTCCAAAGACATGCTTGATCCTACTGAACATTGTGAAGAGTGCTCTTGCCAAAAGGAGGACTATGTAATCATAAGTCCTGTTCCACAGAGAGATATCTTTCAAATTCTTCACCATTTGCCGCTTCCACACTACCTTCTTCTGAAACTCAAGCAAATTTAACCCATCTAAATCATCGGTTCCTTTCATTCTCTTCAAAGTTTGTTCAAGCTCTGTAAGCACTTCCAATTCTTCATATAAATTTGCATTTATTGAAACGAACTTCTCCATCTTCTTAGCCTTCCGTTGCATCCGCTTGAAAGAAAATTCCCATCCATAAGGGTCAACATCATGATTTATCCAACCAGTAAACGCATTCTCGAAACTCTTCAAAGCAGGATCTGTACAATTCTTCGCAAGCCTAGCGACAGATTTTGCCACATGGACCATATTCTCAAACAATTCAGCGCATATTAACCCTACAATGAAATCGTCATCCTCTGACACAAGCTTTTTTATGCCCACTGAATTTGTGATTTCTTCTCTAAGCCTAGCAACCTGTTTATCGCTTAGAAATTGCCATAGATGGACCAGCTTAGACATCAAGCTTGCGACTTCAAAGGCCAAAACTCCAATCACTGCTTTCTCAGAACCAGCCTCATGCTTCTTTTTAGTCTTCCACAGACTGCGAAACCATGATTCTGCAACCATCTCTTCCACCTAGAAAAAGATTTTGATATATTATCTCTAAGCCGAACCCAGAATCATGTTTCTTGATCCTGTATAAAATAACCAAACTACGGTCAACTACAGAAACTAAAAAAGTACATATACAAACTGCATGCAATTTTTCTTCAATAGTCCAGACTACTTAGTAGTACAAGAAATGAACGGTCAGTTTTTTTTTTTTTGAACAAATGATATTATCTACACTAAGAGGGAGGGGGTGAGCTTAGCCTCACAATGGACTAGCAATAGTACTAAGTGGCATGAACGGTCAGGATTGAATTGAAGAAATACTATTTTCGCTTACTTGCCAATCTAATGGATTTAAAGCCGTACTACTGGGTAGTCCCGACTATTGAAGACTTACCCCACTTCATGACATAAACTTGAATACACAACCTACCATAAAGAAAATTACCATAATACTCTCCTAGACTGCTTGGAACTTCGACCCCAAAATCAGCTCAAGGGTTTCAATTTTACGGAAGAAACAGAACACTGGGATTTCAAGAATTTCATACATCCAACATTCACAACAAGTCAAAAGGATGAAACTACTCTACTCACCAAAACCGGTTCAATCGGATTTCATAAGAATAAAATCTGCTTAGCTGATGCATGAATGAAAAACCCAAAGACTTCTCTCAACTACTAATCTCAGAATTATTCACATAACAAACCAAAAATTTAAATAAATCTTTTACCAAAAATATTCAGAAGAATATTCCCCAAGGCTACACATGCAAATCACAGAAAACCTAAAAACCCAATACACCAATGAGTACAAAATTTCAAGATCCATTTATTAAAACCCCACAAAATTTCTTAGCAATATGAACAAGATTGTTATTACTATTTCTACTTGCATAAATAGAAAATTCAAACAACAAAAATTAAAGCCAGATTTGCTGATTTAATTTAACAGTCTTTTTGTATAATTCTGCAAATTCACACTCACTGCAATGTATAAAAAAAAACTAAAACCCAGATTCAGGCAATTATATGTCCCAAATTCTGAGCTCAACATTTTAATAAAATTAAAACAAGAAAAAGAGTATGATCATATGCGCACAAAAAAATTAAACAAAAAAAAAATTAAAATATGTATTAAAACTCACCAATTATACGAAGATGAACGACTAGCCAACGAACCTTTCTAACCAAAAATTAGATATTAGAAATTACAACTGAGGGAGGGAGAGAGAAAGAGAGAGAAAGAGAGAGAAGGAGAGAGAGAGAGAGAAGAAGAAGTTAAGAAAGAGAAAGAGGAAGTAGCGGGGAAGCTGCAGTGAGAAGAATTTAAGCCGCAGCCCATCTGGACCGGAAGAGAAGCTGAAAATGTAGAAAGAGCGAAAAAGAGTGATATTAAAGGTTACATATTATATCTTCTCATCACTAATTTTCTGCCTATTTTTCAGTTCTACCCCTCTACTCTTCATCTTTTTCACCTACCTACCGACAACTTCTTGTGTCTTGCTAAATTTGACCCTTATCTTTTACAAAATCCAATGTGGAACGCAGAGACCGAGTCTCATTCCAGTGGAGATGTCTTTATCTTGATTCGCAAGTCATCATCGAGGTAAATTTCCACTAATATTCAACAGAATCCAATAAAACAAGTCAAATATCGTGATTCATGATCAACCCGCAAAGGTACTCATCGTCAACTATTTTAGTTTTTTCAATTTATCCATGACATAATGTCAAAATTTTATCGATCGAAAACATCGTGAAATGATTGGGTATTTCAAAATTACTCGAGGAAGATCTTACAGACAGCGTACTACTGTGACAGGACGTTGGTGCAAAGCAACAGGACGTTGGTGCAAGCTTTGCTTTGGAATCGATGTAAGGGACTCGGTATAATTTTGTATTTTTCTTTGGGGTATTAGGTAAGAAACAATGTTGCACGTTATAAATCTGCATGCATTTTGGTTGTCATGCGATGTTCTTCGAGCAGTATCTTGGTCAGATGACTTAAGACTAAAGGGTCACGTACGGTTGACCTTAGAGTTCGATGTCATGGTTGATAACTTGCATAAATTGCCGGAAGCAAAGCCTAGTAACCTGCGTTTCTCAAATGTCTAAAGGGGCATCAGTCCAACAACATGGATTTAAGATGGTCGAGATCTTGAGAGTCTAGAAACTCCGATCAATGAAAAATTGGTCCAGGACTTTTTCCTCTTATCTCTCAGATGACTTCACCAAATTTGTAGTAAACCACAAGGTGAATAGATACAACCATACTCTTCCTAAGTTGGTTAACATATGTGTTGATTTTGAACAAGGTTTCAAAAGAAACAGTGCAAGCAAGATTGCGATCGTAAGGAAAAGGTTGTCAAGAAAAAGGCAAGATACTCCAAACGGACATGCTTTCATTGTGAAAATTGGAAAAGGAAATACATAGTGGGACATGCCTTCATTCCGGAAAGAATGACCGTTGGAAGAGGAAATACAGAGTGTGTTGCAAGCATGATGACACATAACTTTTGGAGGGACAGTTTCAATCATAAACAATGCTTTCACAGTTACCTCTTCAGCTTGGATATCGATTCAAGTGCTAGTTAACATGTCTACAATTCCTTGCAGGAATTAGTGAAGAGCAAAATACTGTGCAATGGAGAGATGGTTATGCGAGTTGGGAACAACATGAAAATCTTTGTAAAAGCAATTGGCACCTATCGTACACCAAAGAAATCTTAGAAAGTTACTAGAATAATTATTATCTACAAGGCGTGGAATATGTGCATTCCCCAATGGAGCGTTGCAAGTGTTATCCAGTAACTGTAAGATCATCAAATTGTGTGCGGTCTTTTTCTTGTGGCACTTATTACAGTAGTTGTCTAGTCAACAAGGTTCAGTCCTTGCGAGTGTTATTTTTCCTATTGATTTGTGTGCTGTTTCTATTGGCATGTGTAGCCTCTTGTTCATACTATACGGATTGCCCGCATGGTTTTTTGTTGGTAAGATATGCAGGACCACGTTCGACTTGTATGTCCTATGTGATTTCTTAACCTTGCTTAAAAAAAACGAATGTTAAAAACCCTCCTTTATAACAAAAAAGTGATTGTAAGTAGTGGATTGTCCTATTGGTTAGAACCTTCATCTTTAACCCATTAAGTTCCGGGTTCAAACTCTCTCTCCTCTTGTTAGTATAAAATATCGCTTGTGAAAAAACAAAAGATAAATTAAATGGCATATCAAAATGAATTTTTTTGGTTGGATATCAATTAATAGATTTTTTTATTATTTATTTATCAGTTTATGGCATACATAACTGTTCTCCTAAGGTTCTTATTGGAGGACCTGTTAAGTCATTTTTTTATATAAGCTCTCAGATTAATATTACGATAGATTAAGCTATCAATTTAAATAATCTTTACACCCAAAACACAAGAAAGATCAATCCTCATATAAAAAAGGACTTCACTGATCCTTAAAAAAAAAGCTAGCAATTAAATGACAAACTATAAATACAAGGAAGACCAAGGGCTGAAATGCAAGACCCTGAAAGTGAGAGATCCATAACAATCATTAATGGCGACCACGCGGAAACAATCCACTTTACCCTCTTACCCCAAGCCTTTTGTGGTTTATATGCCAAACGGGTCGGGTCACACTGTTCGGGGGGAGGGGCCGACATGCAAAGCAAAGCAAATTGCAAAGTCCAAGACTCCAAATGCGTCAAAAGCCGCCAAATCGATCCGAACAATGGTCTGGGAATCAAGAAAGTCGACGTCACGGGGAAGCGTGGCCCAAGGTTTTCTCAGCACACCAACTCTCACAAATCACTAGGAGACGATATTATCTTCCTATCTAAGAAATTAGATCCGCCCGCTCTGAACCTTACTGTCCGCAGCATAGGGACCAAGCAATTCGAGCCGCACGTTTGCGTAGAAAAGAAAGCAAAGTCATTGGTGTGCGTAAGGTGAGTCAATAGAAAAGGTTAATGAAAATTGTTAGATTCAATTTATGTGGCTCAAATTACTTGATCTTTAAGATTTGAGCACTAAGGTCCGGAGCAGATCCAAATCCTAATTGAGCTGCAGCTTTCTTTTTGTGTATTTTTTTTTATGGATTGTCAATTTTGGTCACCTTTGTTTGGATCGTTAGTGTGTGTATATAACCTAATCAGGTAAAGTTGATAAGATATGACTTTTTAATTCATTTTTGACACCAATGTGTATAATATGCCAAATTAATGGTGGTATTTTCTTTGTTTTTTAGAACTTTGTCATTTTCATAGTGTGAAAGGGCTGAATTGATCGTAGTGCATTCGAACTCTGTTTCCCTTTTTTTTTTCTTTTTTTTATTTATCTTTTTTAAGAATAATGGTTTCACACGCTGTTATTACTTTTCACTAAGTGTACAACTTGGGTTGGCTCAAATAGAATCTGTTCATGCAAAATTTGATTTTAAACCCGACCGAGCGAGTTAAAATGAAGTAAAAATTCGCTAAAATTCAACTTGACCTCAATCCAATTATTTACTGGTTAAGTTAGGTTTATGCTTTGCTCGTCCATGTTAACCCAAACCCAACTCGATTTCTGGTCGGATTGCTCATGCACAGATTACTAATCACACTTCATATTATATAAGCTATATAACCCGAACCCGAATAAACCCACATGAACCGAACGCAACCCAACCAAATTAGGAATGTTGGGTTAGGATTGGGTTGACCATCTAACCCACCTGATTTGCATCCTACTTCTCCACACCCTTGTTAATTTTTGGACATTGATTTTTTTCAATTCTTTGAACTGATGATCGAAAATTAAGAAATGTGTAAAGAATAAAAATAAGTGTATGAATAACACTACTTTTTATTTAATTCTCATTACTCAAGACTCTCTCAAGAACAACCGATGCTCATCTCGATACACTCAAGTATTATTTTGAAAATCAAATAACACTCGAAATAAGAGAGATAACTCATAAATACTAGAGATCAACTCAAGCAACCATTGCACGAGTAATATGACGGAAACCCTCACCCACAGCTCTCTACAAGGGGAGATTCTCTAAAATTTCTTTCCGATTCCTCTTTCTTCATTTGTTTATTTATTTGTGTCTATTAATTTATTCAATTCAAATACGATAAATCAAGAATGTAGGAAGAGAAAAAATAGGGCTTTTTTTTATTAGCACCCCACATAGATGATACTTTTAAGGCCTTTTATATTAGAATCTCATAAAATGTTGAATGCACCACAACATTAAAATGTAATATTAAATGACTTATTTACCCTAATATGCAATGACAATTTTGACCTTATTAGGTTAAAAAATTTATAAAAAAAAATATAAATACACCACAAATTACTTTTAACGTGTTATTTATCTTCTTCAACTATCAAAATCCTTCCAACCCTCCATTGTTGAACAAAACCCTAACCAATGAAACTACAAACATGTTGATTGAGAAAAATTATTTTTAACGAATGAAACACGAAATCGATGTTTCGGAAGCTTCACATGAATACTTCATATTTTTCATTGTTTTAGTGATTTTGATGACGTTGATAATTATTTAATCTTGCGTTTGCTTCGTTATTTAAACTTCTTTATGCATATTCATCTTTTAGGGATCACAAATATTACATGAATAATTAAACACCTAAATTACCACCAAGTATTAAAAACATATGAGATGGATTTTAACGGTGGAATTGAAAACAAAATTTAAATCCCAGGAGACATTTTTATCAAATCCCAGTCGGTATTTTTTGTCTAAACTAAATGCTTTATCTCTTGCATTTGTTGGAGGTGCTGTGTTGGGAGTTCTCTTGTTTGCCCTTTTCTTCTTTTGGATCCATGTGGCTGTTCATCCGTTTGGCTCACCAGTGCGGTAATGGTGATGACGACTTCAACAGTTTCTTTGCTGCGATGGTGATGACGATGTCAACAATTTATTTGCTGCGACGGTGATGACGATTTCATCATTTTGAAATCATTTGACAAACTAGACGTTCGTATGATTTGAAATTTTTTGGTAAACTAAACGTTCAAATGGTTAGATTCAATTCCTAAAAATTAAAAACGAGTATTATAAGATTTGAGAAATGTGGGGTGTATGAACAAAATATAAGATGTATATTGAGAATGTGGGGTGGGGGGTATTATGAGAAAGTACGTGGGATGTATTAAGATAATTTTTAAGTGAAAAAGAAAATATGGGGTGTATTAAATATGTGGAGTTTATTCAACAATTTGTTAGGTGTTAATATAATAAGCCTTTATGGAATTATTGGGTTTAATTTTTTTTCTTTTTTTAAACAAGAAAGGATAGAATATTTTATGGTTTCTTAATAAATCTACCTGATGAAATGATCATCCAAATAATTCCCAATTTATTGACTATCCGTTTGAACAAATGATGTTTTTGTACCAAACAATATTATCTACATTAAGAGAAACAATATTATCTACACTAAGAGAAAGGAAATGAGCTTAGCCTCAGAATAGGCTAGTAATAATGTGTTTGATTGAGTTTTTGCTTTCATTGAGAGTTGAAATTTGTAAATGCTTTTTCCGCATTCTAGCTATACCCGCCAGTAACGTTCCTCCTGAATTCTTCTTAATGTAAGATGAAATGTTCTGTTAAATTATTTTAGGTGGATTGCAGATCTATTGATGGAATGGATTTACTGTTATGGTAGCGTTTTAAGCAATAATAATTTAATATACTGAGTCGTTGGTAAGACTCACTCCATAGGAAGAGGGGCCCTTGTATTAGTGGTCGTGAACGCCTCACTGGTAGTAAACCATTTGTAGCACAGTCAACGCCACACGGATTAGATTGTAAAACAGCTAAATTCATTTGTTATCTACTTGTATTATAGTACATGTAATCACGTCACAGTTTTTCAATATACTACAACAAGTTTTTGATGTATGTAGTGCGTGTAATTACGTCACGTTCAGAGAATATAGAACTATTCCGAAATATACTAGAAAATCTCGTATATAGCTAGTTAGCCCTCGATAAGCTTGAGATCCCAAACCACATGTCAACAAGGTTCCGGCACCTCTTCTCTCCTGTGCCTATCGATAACGGTCCAGGCCGAATAAAGCCATCACCAAATTACATGCATGACTGACGCAGTGACGCTCTCTATGTGGATGAAGAAGAAGCGTTACAGCACTTGCAGAGGTTGCCATTTGTTGCCAAATTGGAAAAAGTTTTGAAGGCCTCACGTAAGACAGCAACGAAACGAAGCAATGGATAAACATGAGCTAAAAACCGTCGACTCTGAGAAGGGAGACACGAAACACGCTTGTTTCACGGGAGAGTAAGTTGAAAAGAAGAAAGAGTGTGCTAATTTCCACAGTTGGCAAATGCTCGAATACCCACGTGGCGTTGTTTATATTCGTGTCGTGTTCGTGTCAATTAAGAGAGAATTTCTTAGGTACTGTCACTCATTTGCCAACTGTCCACTCATGAAGAAAAACTCATGTAGGGACACTATAATCACGTCACACGATGGACACCTTTCACAACATCATGAAACTTTCCATTTGTTTTGTTCTAGCCCGACCCGCGTTGGTTCCTTCAACCTGATGGAGAGCTGCCCTAATATAGCAGTTCTACAGATGTTTCTATCCTATTTAAGGCAAACACAAGGATGACCCCCCACTAGGATCCACCAAAATGAGTCCGTGTGAGATCGATGTGAATGGAGAAGTCTCATATAAAAATGAGTGTGATGTTTTAAATTCGAGTTGCAAAAAATGAGAAAAATTTATCAAGCCCTTTCCTTACTCCTCAATATAGTCCATGAGGACGTCCTTCTGCTATAATGACCCATTGGTTTAATTGAATAATTAAATAAAATAGATAGACATGTCTTTCGTCTTAGGTCAACGGATCTTCTCAATTCAGAAATCCACTATATGGAATTAATAGTATATTACAATTCTTCGACACAACGAAAATGGAGGTAGAAGTTGGATCTTCAATAATTTAAAATTGCCCTTGCCTTTTATGCAACCTGAATTTTAGTCATCGTACCTATAAGTGTATAAGAATATCCTTAGCCATCAACAAAATATTAGTTGAATAATATTAATTGCATCGATAACAAATTTAGTATTCGTGCAAATTTCAAGTCGTACAAAATTGCTCACCTACATGCAACCAAGGTGAATGCGAACAAACAGCACCGTCCGAGTGGTGAGTCAGCAACCGTGGTGGTTGCATCATTCAATTTGTAACTTAGTGGTTTGAAGCCACCGTCAGAGCCTCAGGGCATCCAACGCACCCACTTGCCCCACCAAACTTCCCACCCTCCCAATTATTAATCAAATTTTAATTAAATTAATATTCGCTAAACCCCAAATTAATCATGTTTTGTTGCAAAGTTTAACTCCTCATTGATCCTTTAAACCCCCCACACGTGCAGTCAATTATTCAAGTTCTCTACAGTATACAGTACTCTGCGTCTGACTGTCTGAGCTCCTGATTTTGCAGGCCAATACTGACCGTCTGATTAATCATGAACGCAGAAACCAAAGCAGACATTCTGATGAGTTTTGTTTAAAATATTGGAGTTTCCAGCTGCTAAATTTGACACTAATTTTTGTTTTATCTCCAAAGAGCGACAGACAGAGAGAATCCATTTCCAAAACGAGGAAGCCAAATCTTGCTCCGACTTTAAGACACTTCACTATATAACCTTTCTTATTTATGATTTGTTTGTTAATTGACAGTTAAAAGTGGATTTTTGAACATTGATTACGTTATCAGTTGATTGGAGGAAGTTTTAGGTTTGACTTACACAAATGCTAAGGCGAAAATATAATAGTTGTAACTGATTGTTGCCAACGACATTTTATAAGTTATGATTTGTTCATCATTATACTTATTATTATTGGATTATTTTAAATTTTGAAATTTGTGTTTATCCACTACACAGAATGCAGAATTTATACTTATCCAATAAATAGGATGGTGCGCATCACTGATTTGCCATCGAGGGTGGTGAGAAAAAAATATTAACATAAGTTACGACAATACATAGTATACATATGGATGTATCTATATTAAACTATTAAAAAGTAAATAAAACTTAAATTTACTATTTTTTTTAAAAATCTTTTGGAACTAGATCCCGCCATTAAAAAAAAGGATCTTAGATTTTAAACTCTCCTATTAACATGTCCCAGAAGTGTAAAATAAGATATACATTAGTTTTGGCATCAATTATTAATGGACGATGTAAGTTTGAACATAGAAAAATTTTTAAACATTAAAAAAAAAAAAAAGAAGTAGTTCAAAATTTCAGACAATTTTGGGAGCAGAAAATAACAATGAAAATATACTATTTTGGAAATTACATTCAAATATATTTTCTGGTATAACTTTAGTTAAGGAGTTGAGAAATACTAAGGAGATTATTAAAAATACGACTCTTCATAGATTCAAAATCATGACATAATTTTAGTTCGAAAATTAACGTTAAATTATGAAATCCCGAAAATCTATAAAAAGCTTGAAAGAGTGGGTTTAGTTAATTAAATACAAGTTGGGTGGTTTCCGGAATCCCAATCAACCCAATTACAATATAATTTAAAATCTTAATCCTTTCCACCTGACACTTTTATTATAAATAAATAAATAAATTAGAATATCAGAAAGAGGAGAGATGATTGGGTAGGCCACTCCCTCCCATTATTTTAAAATTTTATGGACAGCTTTGTAGTTCAATAGTTCACGGACCATTTCCAAATCTTTTTTATATAAATATATTTAACTTATATATCTTGTACATTTTTTTATAAAATAAAATAAATTATACAATATGTTGCGACGGTGCACTGCAAAATATGCAGTGAATGGATCATGAAATTAACTTTATACCAGCTTAATTAAGCCTTTCATTTTTATTTATTCACCAATTTATACAATTAAATGCTTTATAGGTGAAGTGATTATGCCAGAAATTTTAACAATTAGCATATCATTGTTAATTAATTTTGATTTATTGACACATTAAATTTCTATTAGTTTTTTTTATGTGAATCGACAATTTAAATAAACAATGCGTTGAACTGTCTACCAAAATGAATTTTGTGACCCGCTTCGTTTTACTCATTTTTAGGCACTCCACTAAATGACGAATTCGAAAACGAAAGCTGGATGACACATTTAAATTTTAAACAAAAAACATATTAAATTTTTAGTGGGTAAAGATTGACAATTTTTAAAATATAATGCGTTCAACTTGCAAGTGGTCTTCTATCATAATGGTGAAGAGTAATGTAGTCATTGCATCATGACGTGATTTCAGATCCGTCAACGGCCAATCTAACAAAATCTATCGATTGATAAAGATAAAAATAAAAAGCGTCAAACTTAGATGTCAAAATTATGTGAACGTTATTGAGTTCAGGTGCTTCTTTCGCTGCAAAGTTATGAAATAGGACGGACACCGCCTTATACGCTTTACAAAATACTTCATCAACTCATTTTTTTCGACTTATAATAAGGCAGTGGTGCGCCAGTTTGATTTCCAAATCAAATGCTAAGTCAAATGCTTAGTTGTTAAGTACTGTTGTAATTAACTTTTTAGGATTACCATCATTTTGGTTTAGGTTTATTAGTCGGTAAAGTATACAATATGTTGCAAGGGTCAATGCAATGAATGAATTATGAATGTCACTTCATACCAGCTTAATTAAAAGTCACATCCTTTTCAGATTTCTGCTGTAGAGTCGACGGGGTCAAAAAAGGCAAGTTGTTTAAGGGCTTTATTTTATGTGAGGTAGATCAGTAAAATATATTAATGAGAGCTTATAATTTAAATTGAGTAATCCGAATTTTATGATCTGTTGGTCTTGGACACAGAGATCCGTAGAGGATCTAAATTCGCTTAATTAAGCCTTGCATTTGTATTTACTCACAAATTTATACAAATAAATGTTTTTGAGATGCATTGATTATAGATGTTTTAGAGATGAAGTGATTATGTCAGATACTTTAACAATTCACATATCATTGTTAATTGGCTGTGATTTCTTGACACATTAAATTCGTATTTATGTTAAAAATTTTCAATAAACAATATATTGAACTGTCCAATAAGATAAAATTTTCTGACACGCTTCGTTTTAATCACTCTTATACATTACACAACAACAACAACAACAAAGCATTTTCCTACTAGGTGGGGTCGGCTATATGAATCCTAGAACGTCATCGCGCTCGGTTCTGTGTCATGTCCTCTGTTAGATCCAAATACTCTAAGTCTTTTCTTAGAGTTTCTTCCAAAGTTTTCCTAGGTCTTCCTCTACCCCTTCGGCTCTGGACCTCTGTCCCGTAGTCGCATCTTCTAACCGGAGCGTCAATAGGCCTTCTTTGCACATGTCCAAACCACCACAACCAATTTTCTCTCATCTTTCCTTCAATTTCAGCTACTTCTACTTTACCGCGAATATCCTCATTCTTAATCTTATCTTTTCTCGTGTGCCCACACATCTCCGCTACACCCATTTTATGTACGTGTTGATGCTTCACCGGGCAACATTCCGTGCCATACAGCATCGCCGGCCTTATTGCAGTCCGATAAAAATTTTCCCTTAAGCTTCAGTGGCATAAGGCGGTCACACAACACGTCGAATGCACTCTTCCACTTCATTCATCTAACTTGTATTCTATGGTTGAGGTCTCTATCTAATTCTCTATTCTTTTGCAAGATAGATCCCCGTAGTCGC
>JAOTRO020000035.1:770514-787139 GCA_028566515.2 Pyracantha coccinea | reverse complement strand
GCTATACTTGCTTTTCACATGATTATATTACTGTGGCATTTGATATATCATGACTTGGCATATTTCTGGTTATAATGCTTTTGTATTATTGTTTACATACTTACGTAGTATGTTTAAAGGAAACTATATTTGTTTTATGGCAAGGGGTTAGTATGTTCAAAAATAAAGGTTATCTTATGATCGTTATTTTGCTGACCCACTCAACTTTGTTTTTCGACCCTCCAGGCCCTAGATAGCTGTACTCTTTGTGGCATTCGACGCTATTCTGACATTATCTTCGGTTTAAATGTACGAACTTATCACTATTGTGAAATAAGTGTACTTTAGTTGCTTTGACTACTCTTTGGTAGTCGTACTGTCTTTTAAGCTCTGAAAAATTGTAGTGGGTTATTCCCACGATTGTGCACTCTTTCACTGTTTAGTTTAATTAGTTTTTAATTTATTCACTTTTTCACATCACTTACCCTTATGGTTACGTCACCTCACGGTGATGGCTAGCATGCTTCGACCTTCCTAAGTCGGGGTGTGTCACGCAAATCTTCAGTAATAATAAATATAATTAACCAGCATCCAAGTATCTAAAACCAAAACTTTTAAAAAAGAATTGATCATCCCAGAGTTATTCGGAAGAATGATAAAATCAAATAGAGAGAGAAACTCATGCAACATGTATGTTGTTTGCCCCTTAAATTCGTTATGGGCCTTGCTTGTAGGTTGGAACAGATCCTCCCAATACCAGATTTTTTGTGTGTAGAAAATACGAATTTGAGTGTTTTGATTCATATTTTTAGCTTGTTCTTCTTCACACCTTTGTTTGTTGATTTGTTGATCTTAGGTTAGTGTATAATTACACCATTGTTGGTTTTCACATTAGGAACCCATTGTCCCACACAGGAAAAATAACATATATTCGAGTGGTTTAAAAGCTCTGTGGGCACCCTTTCCTTACAAGTTGGTTTTTAAGGGCAAGTTTATGCATCAGCTCTTAAACTGGATCTGCTAAATTGTTATTCTCCATACCCGATACTAATCATTTATGCTTACTATCTAATTGTGAATCAGTCTAGACCATTATATAGTTCATGAACATTGCAATTTTTTAGCTAAAATATACCTGCTATACTGTTACAATTTTATTTGGTGAATATGTGCTGTTATAAATCGAAAGGCCTATTTCCTTGACCATTTTCCATAATCAATCTGTATGACTTGATAGACAAATCTATTTTGTTCATGTTAGAAAGTCATTCTTGTATATTTTTACTACATCACAGCAGGCACAGTAACAATGAAAATGATGAATCAAGTATCTAGTAAGTAAAATGGGAACTTACCCTAACGTTGTTGTGATGTGCTTGTAAAAGTTTTTTGATGTCATTAATTTTAGTTTACAGTAAAGTTAACTTTCAAATTTTGATTGCTTTGTTCAAATCTTTTACTCAAGAATGGGCTGGTCATGGTCGATTTGTTAGTCCCTCAAACCGCTGCAGTCATTGCCGAAGTAGTTTTAGGTTACAATTATTCCTTGTTCTCACATTTGTTATGCTGTCCTTTTTTCAAGCAAGTGATTTATATGTTGTACTGGATGCATGTTTCTGAAATTGAAGCTTTCTATAAGCTGAGAAGTTATACAAACATATGGATTTTCCCATCCCTGTCTTATTTGGAATGACACTTGTGGAGTTAAAAATAATCCAAAAAATTATGGAGGTGACATGTGAACTTTTGGGTTATAAGGACAAAATTACCCTCGAGGCACATAGGGATTCCCACGCTCATGCAACGGACAATAACGGCTCAATCAAGGAAGAGTCAATGGGGATCAATATGGTATTTATTCAAATACCTCTTATCACTCCTCATCAATCCCTTATTGATTTTATTCAAAAGGTAATTCCCAAAACTTCATATTTAATTTAGGAATAATTGTCATGTTAATTGTAAGATGTTATTTCACATAATATCATGCAATTATTCTCCAAATACCACCATATATGGCTGGCCATTCTCTACCCTAAGGGCCGACCACCCTTTTATAAATACCCCTTTTATCGCATTAAAATCTTAAGCCATTGGCTACATGCAAACTCCTAAACACATTCTTTTCAGAATTCTAACTTTGACATTGGAGATTCTTCGGCCAAAGCCCATTCATTCATCGTGGGCGCGTGAGACTTTTGGCCTCAATCGAAGATGTTATTATTTTGCAGGTATATTTTTGTCAAAGGAAGAGATGGCAAAAATTTGCTTCTACAACACCTAAGAAGCACATATTTGCCTTTGGTTTAAGCAGGTCACCTTTCATTGACAAGATTGAGTAGACAGAACCATCCCACATGCACTAGCGGATACAATGATTACTCGCGTTCCAACAAACGCCGGGGGCAAACGGGTACCAGAAGGACACACCAACCCAACCACCAAGAACCAGAGGCAGGTCTTGTTTTCATCATAACTCTGCACTCAAAGTCGTGCCTACTTGCTCCACGGCTCTCGGCTACCCTTGATGTATCATTATGGCTCCCAGCCGTGTTGATCTTGCACCACTGCTCCCAGTCGTGCCACCTTGTGGCTCATATCTGTGCTTACCAAGCCCACGACACTTCAAACTTCAAAGTATCCAATGACGTAGCATAATACGAGGCTTTGCTAACAGCCCATTCTAACGAAAGACTTAACGGTTAAGAAGCTTACAATTCATTCAGATTCTCAACTGATGACCAACCAAGCCTTATAAGAACACACGATGGTTCGGGAGCAGCATACTACGCTTCCCATTTATACCTTTACATGAGCTCTACAAGCAGTTCGAAGTCTTAAGCCGATCGCTGAACAAGACCTCACAGGCTGAGGATTATTTTAGTTGTCTAACAGTCTAGCTTTCCTCAGTTGCTGTCACGACAACGACTTATATGCTCTCTAGTGCTAGAGGGTAAACTAATTCACCGACACCCATCTGGGTAAGCTCTCAAGTGCGAAAGGATAAACTAATTGCTTTTCAATACAAGATGGTAAACCAATTCCTCGACACCCATTTGGGTATGCTCTCCAGTGTGAGAGGGTGAATTAATCCCCCGACACTCATCTGGGTAAGCTCTCCAATGCAAGAGGGTAAACCAATCCCCCGACACCCATATGGGTAAGTTCTCTAGTGCGAGAAGATAAACTAATTACTCTCTAATACGAGAACGTAAACCAATTCTCCATTCAGTACGAGAAGATAAACCAATTTCCTGACATCCATCTGGGTAAACTCTCTAGTGCAAGATGATAAACCAATTCCCTGACACCCATTTGGGTCTGCTTTCTTGTGCGAGAGGATAAACCAATTTCCCGACACCCATCTAGGTCTGCTTTCCAATGCGATAGGATAAACTAATTTTCTGACGCCCATTCGGGTCTACTCTTCAACGGAATGAGGAAAAACTGCTCGTGAATTTCCACACAACTACTCATTTTGATGTGATTAGTTAAAGATTTTCATATTCCACAAATCTTTATCATGTTGTGATGCAGGCCATGCAGCTTATAGGATCAAATACTCGAATACCAACTAAGCAAATGGTCGGGAGGTAGCAGCCGACGATAAACTCAATAGCTCGACGTTGTAAGAAGCCAAAACTCACGGCCACAGTGACTCCATGGGATCGTCAGCCTTTTTCGAAGCACTGACGGTTTTATGGCTAAAAGTTTTGCAATGCGCTTCAAGCAAGCAAAGTTTCAAGAAAAACAAAGACAGAGTAAAGCAAAGACAGCAGTTTATTAAATTTCTAGCAAATTGATAAATTTATACGAAGGTCGCCAAAATTCGACACAAGCTAAACAGAGAAGACTACTCATTTAGCAGCTTGGATGACCTTGGGCTCTCATGCAGCCATCCTGCCTTCAGCATCCACTTCGCACTCAGCAATTTGCTCACCCAACGCTTTATCTTCAGCATTTCCGATCTTGGCAGCACCATCCTCAATTGCTCTATCTACGACAACTAAGAAATCAAACTCAAGCATGACGAATGCGATTGTTGCTACGACTAAGTGTAGCCATGAGATTGACCTATGACTTCTCTTTCCACATGTTAATTTTAGCCATAGTAAGGTTGCATGCGGTGTCGTGACAAAGACGATGTAAACTCTATCTGAATGTTGGAGATTAACCATTCACAGAAAATTGTAACATGTTGCTCATTGTTTGAGTCCTCGCCCATTGCTTGAATGTAAATTTAAATGCCATGTGAAGTTGATTATCTTAAAGAAATATTACAAAAAGAATTGTAGATCTTCTGCTCCAACACCATGTCAAGTTGGAGTATTCACCTCAAAATTAGTTGACAACAAGTTGAAATGCTCAAATATTAAGACATTTGATGATCATTTTGTTTAGTTATCTACCTTTAAGGTGGTTTGCTAGCGCTACCCACCTATTAGATGTAGGGTCCGCCCTATTAATCTAAGGGTTGAGGGCGAGTTGATACTGAATCTCTCACCCACTTGATTTATCCCCTATACATTTCTTTTATAAATCTACTACTATTCTCCCCCCATCTTTTTAATAGGATAATCTACATTACATTCATTTAAATTACACAAAGGGGAGAATTGAATACTGAACCTCGAGAGCAAAGACAAATACTCTTAACCAACTGAGCTAGAATTCACTTGCATTCTCCATCCATCTTCAATTCCTCTATATACAAAGATGGAAATTAAGAACTAAAAATTAATAATTTTTTTTTTAATTTTTAACAAACGAAATTATCTACACAAAGGAGGTCAGAGAATGTGTTAAACCTCACGATGGACTAGCAGTAATGTGGTTCAAATTTACCTTTGCGAAAATTAAACCTAAGACCTTGCACTTACTAATGAAAATAAATACTACTAGATCGTAAAACTAAATGACAAAAAGAAAAGTTAATAATTAGCAACCATGCCATAATAATTGTTCAATGAAAATGGGAGACCGAAGGAAATTATAAACTTTTAAAATACGAAAATTAAGGAAAGAAAATCAACCAATTTACTCTCCTCACACGTCAGATGAAAAACATACATGACATTTAACTCCAACGTCAAACAATCGACACATGTCACACATCATCGTCCCACCAATGCCCATGCTTTCACGTGGCATCCAATCCATTAATCCAATACCAAATAAAATTTCCTTTTGTTTTGGGTTGGGGGATCATTCCAAAACATACAAACAAACAACCAAACAACGACGCCGTTAAGTACTACAGTTCAATTATATTTTATTTCACTTATAAATGAAAGATATATTAAGTGCAATTCCTGTTAAAATAAATTTAAAGGATATGTAATTTTACGACGTTAAATCCACTTTTTTTCTGTTGATATCGTTTGTTAAAAAAAAAAAAAAAAAAAGCTGAATCCTACTTTCTCCCTCCCTCGGGCCTCTGCCTCTACTTAGCAAACTGAATCAGAGGACTTAGCAACGATACGACGTCTCATTGCAGCCATGGAGGCGGTACCCATCCCGACGGAAACATACAAGCTAGGGTTTATCGGAGCTGGTAAAATGGCCGAGAGCATCGCCAGAGGAATCGTCCGATCGGGCGTTCTCCCTCCCAATCGCATCGCTACCTTCCACCCTGACGCCAGTCGACGCCAAGCCTTCGAGTCCTTCGGAGTCCATCTCCTCTCCAAAAACGACGACGTTCGACCCTTTTCCCGCCCTCCCATTTTCCCTGTTTTTACACTTCTCTGTATCTAATTGGCCGAGTGACTGAAGTTGCGTCTTTGCAGGTGGTCGAAGAGAGTGACGTCGTCATTTTCTCGGTCAAACCTCAAGTTGGTATTTCCACTTTCCATTATCTCGGATTTGTTTGGAAAAATGATTTTAATTGGAAGATTTGGTTGTTCTTATATATTGGTTTTTTAATTCATTTTTTATTTTGGTGTTGGACGAATGAAATAATGTGGGTTGATTGTAGAGGTATATGGGCATGAATGTTTTGGTGGTGATTTTGTGATTGTTTACTAGATAGTGATATCATCACGGTTTTGATTTCGTGCAGTTAAAGATGTAGTTTTGCAGTTGAGGCCGCTGCTTTCCAGGAAGAAGCTGCTTGTTTCAATTGCTGCTGGTGTCAAATTGAAAGATCTGCAGGTCTCTCACTTACAACTCTTCTTACTTTTATCCACATTGACTGTATGGGTTGGCCAAAAACACTATGTATTTCATTTTGAACCTCTATCTTCCAATTTTAGTCTGTCAATTTTGATTGTTTTCTATTCAGCTTCTGAAAGGAATCCGAAAGGAAAATGAAATCATTTTCTAAGCATTTTACATGTGTCAAGTGCTGATTCCAGTGTTGTACATAGAGTAACCAAGTTTTTGAATAAGCTCTACTCTTGGTACTACGTAAGAAAAAATTAACATGGTTGTCAGGCACAAAAAGGCAAGCAGAAACAAGAAAAATACGCAATGCAAGGCATAGCTAAGAGTTCGTGTGGTTATAACTGTTTTCATAGAAGAAAATTACATGTATAACTTTATTTTTTAACACATTATTGCAAGCACATTGGCTAGCCGTACCCCTTCTTCCAGTAAAATTAGCTCCCCTTATTCTCTGTTATTCAACACTGGCCAACCCTCTTTTGCATCTCTGCCCTTTTGCAACTCTCTAGAGTGACTATGAGAGGGCTGGGTCAGAGGGTGTAGTCTCAGAATGGCAGAGAGTCGGAAATTAACTTTTTGCGAAGGGGAAAAGGGAGGACGAAAGAGCTGGGATGGGCTAATGTAAGTCTTTCCTGCATATGTAATTTTTTTTACTGCGGAGCAAATTCTTAGTTCTGCCTCTGCCCTATGGCTCTGATTAGAAGATGACAGTAAAGGAGGACATTTGTTCCCAAAGAACATCAAGAGTTGCTCTTTTCTTTGTCTAGTTCCATAGATGAATATATCTATTGTTCTGTTCCATGTTTGGTTTCCTTGCAGTGTCAAGTGAAAGGAAAATATGATGCTACTCTTCACCAAATTGTAGACATAGAAAACAAAGTAGGACGGGCTTTTTTATTTTGGAGAAATGTTAAGTCCTCAATGTTTGGTTGACTATACAGAGGATGAAAGAGCAATAAATAAAACAAAACATACAGACTATAATTTGATGAACTGGAAGAGCAATATATCATATGCATCAAATGTCATCACCTTATCATCCGTTATTGAATTAAATTTTGGGGACTTGTAGTTCTCCTCCTTTGCATTCCTTGCAAGTCAGTGTCAATAACAGTGTAATAGTCATTAATCCCATTTTTGAATGTGCCAACAACCAGAAAGAGTATGTTGCTGTTTTTACAATAACATTGCTGACACAGAGATATTGACAAGGCATTTCTCTCTTTCCACAACGTGAATCGATTGCCTACACTTACAACAGTTAGCCACTCCTAAATTTAAGCTGTTTTCACCCTTCAAATTGTGACTACACAGTAATGAAAACTGAAGTTTCTTATCCCTTTACTTTCCAAATTTCAGGAACAGAATAATTTGTTTTGGTCCATTTAGCTCTAAATAATTATTGGGTTGGAAGCTCTTAATGCTACCAGGGAGGCGTGATCCAGGAAATGACTTTCAAGTATCTAATTTGTTTGGAATAAATAATTTTATCAGTTTATACTTTGCAAATAATAATGTGAATTCGTATAACTACAATATATTGTACCCACTATCTCTTGCTATTTCTTGACCTCCGTTCTCTAAGTTCTATAATACCTACTTGTATGAGTACATCCTTTTCTGTCTTTCTTGACATCCAGTTTTTCATCTATTTTTTCAACAAAATTGTTCCATCCTATTCAGGAATGGGCAGGTCACAGCCGATTTATTAGGGTAATGCCAAATACTCCTTCAGCGGTCGGTGCAGCAGCTTCAGGTACTTCTGTTATCCTTTTACTATTTTAGTCTTTCATACTGAATGTTAAAAATGTATGATAGTCGTTTTCTTTATGGCCTGTAAACTGTGCTTGCTACAGTTTGATTTGTTTAAGTTAACATGTACAATGCTAACATACAATTATATGGTCCATATAGTTATCAGCTTTTCAGTGAAAGCCGGTAATTCCTTCAATAGCAGCGGATTCTGTGCCAATTCCTTGCCAATGGCTCGTTTTGAAAAGAAAAGAAAAAACGAAAGTTTAAGATGTAGTGGCTGTTTATGTTGTTAATAGGTTGGTAGGATTTTTTTTCTTCTAAAGTAATATTTTGTTTTTGGTTAGCCATTCTAAAGTAATATTTACTAAGCTTTATGTTATACTTTCTCTCGCCTATAGAACTCTCCCTATATAAGCTTTATGTTAATACTTTCTCTCGCCTATAGAACTCTCCCAATATAAGCTTTATGTTAATACTTTCTCTCACCTATAGAACTCCCTATATAAAATATCAACTTTTTGCGTACTGAAGAGAAGTATATTTTTAGTATTAATTAGATAAAAGCTTGGAATATGATATCTGGCCACTGTAGATCATGCTGCTATGACATGCGATCGTGACAAGACTTGTGAAATGCTGATTAGTTATGTTTAGTCAATGTATTTTAGATTTCCTCAAGTCTCCCTCTATCTTATGCGCGTTTCCCTTGGTTTGTTTTCATATTATTTGTAATTTGGTGTGCCAATATTTGTATAATGGATGAAAAATTTCACGCACCTCTATCTTCTGGTGAAATAGTTTTGAGCCTGGGAGGAGGTGCAACAGAACAAGATGGGGACCTCATAGCTAAAGTATTTGGATCAATAGGCAAGACATGGAAAGCTGATGAAAAATACTTTGACGCAGTTACTGGCCTGAGGTATGTGACTTTGTCTATCATAAAATGATTCTGATTCCTACACCACTGCAAAACATTACTTATCTTCTACTGAAATTAGAGTCATTTTTTTGCCTTTAAAGTACCCTGGCACCCTAGCTTACAGAGAGGTTTTTAGGTTCATCAACCATTGAATTTTGTCCCAATAATTGTACCTGTAACATGAGAGGTGGACTCATAAATTGTGGGTTGATTAATACGTTTTATAAACATACAGTGGCAGTGGTCCTGCATATATATATTTGGCGATAGAGGCTTTGGCAGATGGAGGAGTTGCTGCAGGTCTACCTCGAGAACTTGCATTGGGTCTAGCATCTCAAACTGTATTCGGAGCAACATCTATGGCTTGTCATACTGGGAAGCATCCAGGTCAGCTAAAAGATGATGTAACATCACCTGGTGGAACTACCATTGCCGGCGTTCATGAGCTGGAGAAGGGTGGATTCCGTGGAATATTGATGAATGCGGTCGTCGCTGCTGCCAAGCGCAGCCAAGAATTTTCGAAGAGCTAGACATAGATAGTGACATTCTTATTTCAGCACGTATTCCTGTCATCGCAATGAAAACCAGTTTTTGTTCTCTTCCATAGCCTGGGGATAAACAAATCGTTTCCAGAGGTAAAATAAGATTAGTAATAATAAACTCATATTATTGATTTTGTGTTCATTACCGTAGCGCCACGGATGCAATTTCAAGCTCATGTCAGCGATTAGAGTTGAGACTTTTCCCGGCCAACATGTTATTTCATGGCCGACCTTAGGTTGTAGTGCCTAAACCAAGCTAGGGTCGGCCATGAGATTTCAAAGGTTGCATCTTGGAGTTATGATTGATTTAGCAAGGAGTTATGATTGATTTCAAAGGTAGTTAGCCTTGAAAATCTTGTATTCAATCTGGCGTTGTATTTGTTTCATAATTTTTCGTTGTCCTATTAACAAAAACATTGGTTCTAAAATATTTTAGTCAGAGACCTAATTCAGCACTGCACCAAACATTTCACTATTATTATCCTGCTTGGTTTGAGCCAGGTAGGCCTAACAATTTCGTACACAACCATTTAACTCAACAGGAAGTTAACAAGTTTCAGGTCTACACGTTAATCAATTGGGTTGTTAGCAGATAGCTCGATAAGCACATGTTAAGATAACGGGTCGATTTAGGCATACACATGGGTAACTCGTTAACGTAAGAAAAATATTAATTTAATAATTTTAAATTACTAAAAAACATACTATAAAATATATTTATGTGGTAATTCGAGAATAAATTGTGTTAGTACATGTCAATGTTTATTTTTAAAGAAGGATGGTACATTTCAGTTTAATCATACTTGACTTTACAGAGACGAAAATAAAGAATGAGAAATAACCATTAACGACAATAGTGAGGTATAATGAAGAACAAAGTTTGTGACGACCTGTTAATTATAATTTTCTATATTCTTAACTGGTCTTATCAGATGGGGTCATTTTACCTGCTAATTTTAACAGGTCAAATGATATGACCCTTTAAGAACCCGTTATGATAATGAGTATGACACGACACGACCTGTTAAGATAACATGTATTATACAAAAATGACACGAACACAACAAACACGACTTGTTTGCCAGGCTTAAAGCCAAGCTAGTCCAGCTTGATTGATTTGTTAGTTTCTGTTGCCACATGCACTCTAATTAGGAGGAGGATTCTCTACCATCCTAATATCTCTACCCTTCCATCCCCTCCTATTTGAACAGTCACGGTTAAGCCACGTTAACATCTTATATTGATTTTTTTTATAGAGATAATAAGATAAAAAACAATGTGTGAGAGGAGAGGATGGAAGGATATGAGAATAAGAGGGAAGAGAATCCTATTCTAATTTTTTCCCTATTTTGCAAAAGGAATTAACTAAAAATAGTATATGAAATCTAGATGAGTTGTGATTTGATTATGTCTTAAGGATTAAATTCCTTCCAAATTGTAATAGAAAAATGAGATAATAAGTTGAATACATATATAGAAAAATGGATCTTTTCTCTTTTGGTAAGTAACAAAAAAAAAAAATGCATATGTTTTCTTTTTTGAAAGCAACGATGGTAGTATTCCGTTGATGAGGAAGTCAGATACAAAGAGGGAAGTCAACTAAAATAAAAGAAAAATTAATGAAAAAGGTTTGAAAACTTTGAGTTTTAACAATATGAACAAAATAAAGGGTAATATGAATAGTACTAGGATCGACTTTTTAGTGTAAAAATATGACTTTTCGTTAAAATGAACAGTACCAGGAGTTTTTCGTTAAATTTTCCTAAAATAAATGCATATGTTGAACCAACGGCAACATGTCTATGTTTGGAATGGATTTGCTAAGTTTGTCTCTTAAGAGTAATGTTACACTTTTGAGAAAATTTGGATGCGGTCTCTAAGTATTAATGTTCTTTGACTGAAACATTAGCGTTTTCAATTTTTTCTCCTCTAATATTAATGTGATAATGTATTTTTATATAGGTTATTATATTTTTAAATTAAAAATTAAAAATTGTAGTTGTTTATATTAATGAGATTTTAAATAACCCATAATTTATAAGATTAAAAATATTAAAGGATAAATTACTGTAACATCCCATATCGCCTAGGGGAGTGACCCTTAAATGTATATTCCCATCCCTACCTAGCACGAGGCCTTTTGGGAGTTCACTGGCTTCGGGTTCCATCGGAACTCCGAAGTTAAGCGAGAAGGGGGCTAGAGCATTCCTAGGATGGGTGACCCACTAGGAAGTTGCTCGTGAGTTCCCAGAAACAAAACCATGAGGGCGTGGTCGGGGCCTAAAGCGGACAATATCGTGCTACGGTGGTGGAGCGGGCCCAGGAAGTGATCCACCCCGGACGGGGATGTGACATGTTGGACTCTGAATGCCCCTAAACAAGTTCTTCTTTGTTTTGGTTGATAACGGGGCATAAGTTTGAAAGAAAAAGAAATATTACATAAGAATATCATGAGACTCAACTATACCCGTAATTAACAGCCGCCGACAAAAATGAGTAACTTGCTCAAAAAAGACGGGACTCAAACTACATGACAAATCCAAACGAGCCAAATCATCAGCAACAAAAAAAAATCACGATAAACATGACAAATTTCACAAAACCAACTTTAATACATAAGGGCACGACAATTTTTTTTTTTTTTTTTTTGTTTGAGAACTAAGGGCACGACAATTTAGTATTACTTTTGCATGTAAAATCAACTACTAGAAGTACATATTCCGATTCTATCATAATCTTTTCTTCTTTTTTTTTTCCATTATTTCATTCAAGTTCTTCTCTTTTGATACAAAGTGGTATCTTATATATTTTATTATTAAATAATTTAAGGAAAACTTGGGCTTGAAAACTTTGAGTTTTAACGATAATGACAAAATAAAGGGTAAAGTGAATAGTACCAGGATTGACTTTTAGTGTAAAAATATGGTTTTTCGTTAAAATGAATAGTATCGGAAGCTTTTCGTTAAAGTTCCTAATAATTTATTGTAATTTTACAAGTCAGTACTGAAATCTTTGCATAATGTAACAGGATAATAAGTTCATACGGAGATTACTTATAATTTTCCGTCCAGTAACATAACATGTAAGATGCTTTTCAAGATACGATGCATATGTATTGATTTATGAGAAAGGGAAAGTAAAAAAAGAAGAAAGAAGGCTCAAAATGGGCAATAGATTCTTTGCTCACGGTCCTCCATCGGCAGGCAGTTTTCACTGGTCATGAATCAAGTGCAGGACTGCAAGGTTATTCCTCCCTACCAAAATGGATGGTCCCCCAGCCCCACCCTGCCCACACACACATTTTCTTGATTTCAGTCCTCCCAAGCATACATGGCATATATGAACTGGCTTTTATGGTACCACTTTGACTACCCTTGACCCAATACCTAGCAGCAGTTTAAGCAACAGGCCAATGAGTAAAACTTTGGTGTACAAGTCACGTGACGAGAAAAAAAGACACAACAGGTTCGTAAACCCGTGTGTGACAATGTGATTACCTTATTTTCTAAGTTCGTAGATACCTATTACTATGACTGATCCACTTAGGGTTCAGGGTATGCAATCCTTCCACCCTACTGTTGCTACACACGAAATTATTATCCAATGTTCATTTGATGTTTTTCTTAAGCATGAAGGTTATGAGAGCAAGATATATGACAAAATGTTTAAAAAGACAAGCCAAAATAGCTTGCGACTTCTAGCCACGGAAGAGAAATTTTCTAAACTCGCCACGAATTACCTAGAAATATAGGAGTTAAAGCACATGAAGTTACTAAAGAAAACACTGTTAAAATTTATATGGTGCTTTGGAGTATCCTATATTTCAGAATTTTTAACTGTATATCTCAATTATTATATCTTTAACTAAAGATCGAACAATTGAAAACTTCAAGTATAGAATACCCCGAAATGTACTTGAAGATTTTTCAGTGATTAGAGTCTCATACACCAGATCCAAACAAGAAGCCAAATTTGAGAAAATCCAGTCTTCCCTACAAAACCCTTATTATTAGACTGTGTGATATGGACCTCTTGTAGAGCTGCACAACATGACAACCCTCTTTCCAATCCCTCCCCTCCCTTTCCAGCCAAACCAACAGCACAAACAAAAATTTCAGAAAAACAAACAAATTGAATTAATAAAATGGAAAGAGACTTACAGCTCAGTAGCCTTCCCCACCAACAATTCGTACAGCTCAACCAAAGTGCTCGAAATATAAATATTCACAAAAGCAGGCAAGGGTAAGAAATTTTAAGACTACCCCATTTTTCCAAAGCAGAAATTATAGGATATATATGTATATTTATTCATTATATATATATATATATGTTTTTGTGTAGCAATAAAAAACCAAGGACATGTATACTGTGGAAACTTGATATCATATTTTGTTTTTCCTGCTGCAGAACTTGCAGTGAGATATATAATGTGCTGTTGGATCAGCTGTCAAATGACCCCATCTGGAGGAAGAGAGAGGACTTCTCTTTATACAAATACAGGAACTGCCCTCCCTCTCTTTCCAGATCAGATGACAGAAAAAGAGGCAAAAAGGAAGATCATGGGAGTGAATTCAGGGAAGTGAGTGATTGATCGATATAACTACTTTGTTTTCTTTTTTTTGAATTTGAGAAAATTCTAGTATGCTCCAGATACTTATACGTTGAGATTTTTGGTCGTTAGATTCTTAGTTAAGAATGCGATACCTAATATTTGACGGCTAATATTTCAATGTACAGGATACTCAGAAGCATGTTACAAAATTCTTGAATTTGATCCCTTTCAATTAATTATTATGCCTTCCACTGTCCAACAATTTAAAGCCACTCTCACACATGTCCACATTTTCATAGTAAAAATTAAAAAGTATTTTACAGTTGGTAACAACCAGCAACTATCCCCATAAAGATTTTTCAAATTTTTTTTTTACTTCCTGTTTTTTTGTTGAATTTTAAGCTCAGTCATTTCTCTTTACATTCACTGATATCTGCATAAAGTGTTCATAGGTTGTCGCCCCTTTTACTTGACAAAAGTCCTTGCCATGCATCATTTTTCTAACTTTTCATTACATTTGAAATTTACGGTGACTGAGGTAGAGACTTTCTTGAATACTTCGCGTATTTTAACCATTAGATTTTTGTTTTTAAAAAAAATAGAATTTACTAGTCAATAAATCTGGAGTACCCGGTAATTTGAAGCACCCAATAATTTTTGTTATGTTGTAATCAGCAATGCCAAATATAAGCCAACATCAAGTGTAACATCAGTAAGAGAAAAGGGTAATAATAATTTCTGCTTTATGTTTTTTTTCCTACTTGGTCTCATAAATCACCCCTTTACCTCATCACATTTAAGCAAAGTGATTTCCGCACTTTCATTCTCTCACCGTCGTATAAAACAAAAGGAGAAATGTAGAAGAAGAAAACGAGAGCGTGAAAAACACTGCCCCAACTTAAATAGAGAAAAGTTGGGGTGGGGGATGGGAGGGGGGTTTTGAAAGGACCAATATGTTCTTCAGTGATGGGGTTTTCTCTAACGTCATTGTGATGAGATGCTGAAACAAAGTGGGGCACAACGTAAAAAAAACAAAGAAGAAGCAAATGAGTTGTCTTTCTGATCTGTTTGTTTAGATTTTAGCAGCTTTGATTCTGCCCAAAGTTCTTGTTTTCTAAGTAGATTCTTGAGATCAGCCAGTTAGCATTTCTCAGCTCTTTGTCTGCAGTAAAACCCCACCAACAGCAATATATATTCAACTTTCCATTTTTCTGGTGCCAAAGGCTGTAAAAGTATAATCTGCAAGTCCTATAAGTTATTGTATTGCCACATCTATGGCTGGTTGCTTGATTCCAACTTGCTGAAATGCCAAAGCCATCTGCTGTTGTTGTTGGAGGTGCTGCTGGGGCACTTGCCTTGCTCGCAATCATCATCGCATTCGTGTGGTTCTGCAGGGCTCATTGCAAGAGTTTTTCGAACAGGACCTCTGAAGCAGGCTCCTCAGATCCATCTGCAATAGGTAAAACTCCTCTTGTCTTCTTTTTTTACATGAACTGTGAATGTATGTTAGTTAGCCAGGCCGCGTGTCGGCCTCTTTGCACCCGAATTTGAATCCCCCTTCCCGTTGATTAGAGTAGTTCTGAATATTGCATTTTTGGAAAGAAAATTATGCTACATTGGTCAATTGATGGCTGTAGTGTTGTTAACAACTCTGATACCTTGCTCCCCAACATTGTCAGTGGACTGGAACAGGGGTGGGCCCAGCTCGGGGGCACGACAGGGGCTGAGGGTTTTCACATTGGAGGAGTTAGACCAGGCAACCAAGCATTTTGATGATAGCAGTCTGCTGGGATATGGAAGCTTTGGCCTGGTTTATAAAGGATTGCTGCGTGATGGGACTGTTGTGGCTATCAAAAGGCGGCCTGGTGCTCCTAGACACGATTTTGTCTCAGAGGTAACCGATCATGAAAAAATAAGAAATCTATTGCTCTATGTTTATGAGCATTACATAATGCAGCTCGTATACATATAGTTGCTTAATGAATCGTTTGCTAAGCGGAAATTGAAGGTGGTGTCGGGGGTTCATAAGCGAAAAACTATTTATGAGCTTAATCTTATAGAATTTCATGAGGAAGTGACAGGTTATTATGTTGCAACAGGTGACATATTTGTCGGAGATTCAGCATCGACATTTAGTTACAATTCTAGGTTACTGCCAGGAAAGTGGATATCAAGTACTGGTTTATGAGTATTTACCAAATGGCAGCATCTCTAGTCACCTATATGGTAATTATTTTGACCTCTTTTCACTGATCATATGTGTGCGCGTGAGCGTGCGTAGTACTGGTTTTATAAGCATTTTTCAGATGCTATTCAATTTGTGGCAGATACTAGACCGGAGCCATCAACTAAACTTGAGTTTAAGCAAAGGCTATCAATAGCTCTAGGCGCTGCGAGAGGTAAGATCAAGCGGGAACTCCATAAGAAACGAAGAAATTAAGAACCATGTTTGAAGTTTTTAATTATCTAATTTGCAGGTTTATCCCACTTGCATGGCCTAAAGCCTCCCTTAGTACATAAAAACTTCAAAACAGCCAATGTTTTGGTTGATGAGAACTTCATTGCTAGGGTTGCAGATGCAGGAATCTCAAAACTGCTAGAGAAGATAGAAGAAGCAGGTCCTTCTCGCACGTCTAGTGTCAATTTTTTCGAAGATCCAGAGTAATTCGATGCCTTCTGAATGAACTCGGTTTTCGTTTTGGCGCTTTCATTCATA
>JAOTRO020000035.1:756829-767102 GCA_028566515.2 Pyracantha coccinea | reverse complement strand
TATATATATATATATATATAGAGAGAGAGAGAGAGAGAGAGAGAGAGAGAGAGAGAGAGAGAGAGAGTCCATAGAATTATTCTCACAGAGAGGACCTGCGCATTGTGAGGAGGGTTCTTCCCAATCGTTTCCTTCCAGGCCTAATTACTTTCACCGGTAATCTAGAAACAGCCAAAAAGATCCGAATGCATGCGGGTGAAGTCACATAAATCTAATAAATAATAATAGTATAATTTCCTAAATAAAAAAGAAATATATTTGCATTTGCTCACCACTTATAAGTGGTGGTGAGTACTAACACCATATGGATTGCCGTTAAAAATAGAAATATATGTGTAGTAAATATATTAAATCACACTCATTTAACGACAATCAATGTGGTGATAATGTTCACCTCTACCACTTTAGAATAATGAGCAAAAATGCATCCAATAAAAATTGCACAATACGCTACTTCAACGGTGCATTTTCTTGTCCACGTAGCAATTATGATCGAGTTTTAAAAATACTCATATCATAATCGAAATCCTTTTATAAGTCATTGTTCATAAACCATCTTTGCAAGGAATCAATCAATTTAGAGATCAATCATCTAGCGTCCATGCATACGCATCAAACTATTTAAGTTTCATTATTAGGGTTTAAATCGTTAGAATTTGTTCGATAAAAATGAAAGATGTCCAGTTTGATTTTTTATTTTTATTACAAATATGATCTTTAAATAAGGTTTAAGAAAAAATGAATATTTTTTTATTATGACATGTGTGTCGTGCAAATTGGTCAAACACAATTGGTTAGACAATGAGGTGCACCCTCGACGTGGACGCTATTATTTGACCCATAAAACTTCACTGTAAAATAATTCTTCCTCACCATGTTAGAAAGATGATTTCAAATGCACACATTAGAAGCTTTTGAGGGGGTTAGTGGCTAGGGTGCACCACACCACCATAGGTGGATAGAAAATCACAAGTATTTTTCAGGCTTAGTTAACATAAGGAAAAGAAAAAAAAAAGTTGGCCTCAAATGTACACAGTACTTTAGTCCTAAAAAAATTGAAATTTAGAATTAGTTCCTGAATTTTCATATGAGGTATTTCTCAGGTTAGTAAACATGTTACTTTAGTCCTAATTTCTGAAGTTTAACTAAAAATTCATTAATGATTGTTACTGAGTGCATGTTTTGTTACATCAAATAACAAGTTTTTATCCATTTAGTACAACGATCTAGTGACATTGCTCTTCACTTATAAATGAAAGGTATTAGACTCAAATCTTGTATGAAAATATCAGTTTGTAACCAATTTATTCACTAACCCCTTAATGCTAATACATCGTTGCTTCAAAACAAACAAACAAGCTTTTAAAGTTTCAATTCAAAAACTCATTGTAACCTAAAATAAAAGTTGAAGAGCCAATTCTAAATTTTACTCTCCAATGCATTTGGAATACCATGGTATATGAACACAAAGATAGAACCCACCGAGGTATATTCTATGCTTTAATTAAATTTAGTAATTGGGGAAGCTCGCTTTAAAAGGATGTAATAATTAAACATGTATATAAAGTTAATGTCGTGACTTCGCATGGTTTCAAAATTCGACAAAAAGGTTTCAAAATTGTCTTTCAAACGCAAATGTAGTTAGTCGATCAGTGATAAGAAATGTTCTTACAAATATTTTACAGAGAATTTTTACTCTTAAAAAGTCATTATGAACTACTGAAAGTACAATTTTTTGCTGATATTTTAATATTGAAGGAGTGTACAATAACATTTTTAGAGTGGCAGTCACATCTTTCATAAAAACATATGTTAAATTATCAATTTGAACTCAACCATATTCGTGCAGAGTCGTGATTGAACAAATGATTCAAATTAATTTAAACTTTCGAAGAAATAATTAGCTGGTTCTGGAGGATCGTCCATCCAAATGAATTCAGAACCCGATTAATTGAGACTTAATTCAAGATATAGCCAACGTTTCACCTTCCAAGAAAATGATATCTAAACTAGCTAATTACAATTAATGAAAATTTAATGATATATATGAAGAAAATATAGTAGTTACAAAAGGAAATTTATACTGTAATGATAAAATTAATTATGTGAAACAACTCTATTTTTCTTCTAATTAGTTGTAAATTGTAATATAAACGCTGCCGGAGAATGACACATTGTTTCCGGTCCACTGTCGTCATCATTTTGACCTGTCTCCTATTTTTCATATAATAAATATTTTTCTCTATATAAACACAATGCATGTCACACATAATTTGTAGGCTCAAAAGCTAACCCTTCTCTGGATTCAAAAATATATTGCAGAGCCGGGCAAGCCATTGGTGAAGAGAAAGAGAGGCCTAAAAAAATACAATTTTATGAGTCTCTCTTTCTCTCTCATCAGGTCCAAAAAAATCCAGGTCTTGCTTGCGTTTGCTTTTTTTTTTTTTTCTTGGTGAATTTTGAGCGAAGTCTCCAATTTTTCCTTTGTGATCATAAAACCCAACTCACTGACACAACTCCATCCAGCTCTCCAGCATTAGATTGAAGTAACGCAGAAGCAAAAATCAATGCACACCAATACAACCAAAAGCTAGACCAAAAAAAGAAACTTGTTCTTTTCGCAAAGCCAGCAGGGACCTTATAAGCACTTCTACTCCCAAACCTCCAAATAAGCACTTATTGTCAAAGCCAACTCAGTGTTCATTTCTTTCAATTGACAATGGAGGCAATGCAAGGAGGGCAAATTGGGTTGGCTTTGCAGCAAGCTAAGGCGCCGCTAATCGTACCGTTGCTGAAGTTGATGGTGGTTTTGTGCTTGGGTATGTCTGTGATGCTTTTCGTGGAGAAGGTGTACATGGGCATTGTCATAACGTTGATTAAGCTGTTTAGAAGAAAGCCTGAGAAGAAGTGGAAATGGGAGGCCGTTAAGGATGATGTTGAGCTTGGAAACTCAACTTATCCTATGGTTCTTGTGCAAATTCCAATGTACAATGAAAAAGAGGTATTTTTTGTGTTCTTTTTTCGGTAGCTTAAGTTTGGTTTTGGAGTTGCCACGTTCTACTATTAAAGATATTTTTCATTACTTTTAAATAAGAGATTTTAGATTTAAATTTTATAAACAGCGAGTTCAATAACAATTTATTTTCTCACTTTGTAAATATTATAGCGTCGTATTTAAACAAAAAAAGAATTTAGAGTTTCGAGTGTAATATTGTGGTGCATGATGCAGGTTTACCAGCTATCAATTGGAGCGGCATGTGGGCTTTCCTGGCCATCTGACAGGATCATCATTCAAGTTCTTGATGATTCAACAGATCCAGCCATCAAGGTTCTTTCTTCTAGCATATTATTTAAACTTCATGACTTTTTCTTCGCAATTTCAAAGTTGATAGACTGATTAGGCATCTAGACAAGAGCTGTTTAATTCATACCTTAGATTGACAATATAACAACATAATATATAAAATATGAGATTATTCAAATCCAAGAGTTGGTATTAACACTACAAAAAAATCATCCCGATCTATTTATAGTGTAACATCCCATCTCTTTATAAGAAAGAAGATGAATGACTTTTTTGAAAGTGACAATGACAAAAAGACATGAACTTTTGCACATTTTATGAGTTTTATGTACTTTACGGTCAAGGTGTTTTACCCTTTTGAGTACTTCAAAAACCAAAAAAAAAAAAATCTTCAATCAACTTTCCTCCAGAAAATTAATAATCTGGGTGTTGACTAAAAATAAAAAATAAAAAACCATCTGGGTCAAAACATGAGACAAAGCTCAGCCAACAGATCATCTCGAAGTGAAGATTTTGAAGATTCGTGAATCATATTTGTTCATCGTACATTGTGAGATTAGTTTTTTTAAGTATTGTTTGTGTTTAATTTTAAATAAAAATATTTAAAATAATTTCTAACCGTACAATATAAGATAAACGGACATGATTCACAAAATTTTGAGATCCTCATAAAGAGGATCCAGCGAGGATCCGGATTCCCACTAATTAAGACCTTTTTTCTGCAAGTATTTCCCCTCTGGGGAAAAGTCCAATGCAGCAATTTCCCCATCAAAATATAAAAAAACCAAAACTTGCCCAATTAAATCAACAGACATTTCAATTTGTGATGTGGATTTTGACCTAGAAAAACAACAGGATTTGGTGGAACTAGAAGTGCAAAGATGGGCAAGCAAAGGAATAAACATAAAGTACGAGATCAGAGGCAACAGAAATGGGTACAAGGCAGGGGCTCTGAAAGAAGGAATGAAGCACAGTTATGTCAAACAGTGTGACTATGTTGCCATCTTTGATGCTGACTTCCAACCTGAGCCTGATTTTCTATGGCGCACCATTCCGTTTCTCATCCACAATCCTGAAGTTGCCCTTGTTCAAACTCGCTGGAAATTTGGTAATCATCATTATTTCTTCTTAATTACTATTATTATTATATACTTAATTAAATTTGTTTAATTATTGATAGCTATACTTAATGTGGAATGTGAGTTGATTGCTTCTTAAATATATTACTTTGGGTCACTTAAAAAGAGGATAAGACCGGGCGTAGTCAATTTGGCTATAACAGTGTGCTCCACCTTTTAGATTAAGTTCGAATCCCTCTTTATGTAATTTGTTTTAAACTAAATAAGAGTACCGCTCGAATAAATGAATAAGAAGAGAAGAAGCGTTAGTAAACATGTGTTGCATAACATCATAAAGGTTTTAGATACTATAAGAAGAGAAGAAGTGCTCGCGTACATATGTTAGCATAACATCATCATGAAAGTTTTTCTACTTTGATGCATAAAAACCATAATCCAAGATTAGTTGAGCACTTCACAATTTCAGGGCTTTTCAAATATTCAGTGGATAATGTGATTGAGTTTGTTTAGATTCTCATTACGATCTAATATAATGGAGGAAAATAGAGTTGTAAAAACACACAAGGGTAAAGGTGTGATAATAATTTATTGGTGCTACTGTTGCAGTAAATTCTGATGAGTGCTTGATGACAAGAATGCAAGAGATGTCACTGGATTACCATTTCACAGTGGAGCAAGAAGTGGGGTCTGCAACTCATGCCTTCTTCGGTTTCAATGGTAAAGCATTTTAGAAAAAATTGCCAAGGGAAGTACAAAGCAGTTTCCGGTTTCCCCAACTAATGACATGACACTGAGAATGTGATGCAGGCACGGCTGGTGTCTGGAGAATTGCAGCACTCAATGAGGCCGGAGGATGGAAGGACCGAACAACTGTGGAGGATATGGATTTAGCTGTCCGGGCTAGTCTCGGAGGCTGGAAATTCGTATATCTTTCTGACGTTAAGGTAATCAAATATGCTAATGATAACAGTCTTGTCAAAATATCCAGAAATCTTAGCTACCTACATTCACAACAAGTTCTAATTAATCATGCCTTAAGAAAGACGATTTCCATGATAATCATCCCCTGCTATTGAGGTTTCGAAAATTACCGTGCAAATGAATAAATTATACCGTTTTAGTAGAAATCCTGTTCTGTGATATTTTCGATGTGAGCATGTCACTTTTGATCCAATATTAATAATTGTGTACATTTCAGGTGAAAAATGAATTGCCAAGTACTTTCAAAGCTTACCGTTATCAACAGCACCGATGGTCTTGTGGCCCTGCTAATCTCTTCCGAAAGATGGTAATGGAGATTGTAAGAAACAAGGTAAATTTCCACACCGTTTCTGTTGTGTTGATGAAACCGGTTTATGAAGGCACAAGTACTGAATCCTTTAATTTCTTCCTACTCACTGTTACTCTAAATATATTGCAGAAGGTGTCCCCAATGAAGAAGTTTCATGTGATCTACAGCTTTTTCTTTGTTCGCAAAATTGTAGCGCACATTGTTACATTTGTGTTCTACTGTATCATTTTACCAGCTACTGTTTTGGTTCCTGAAGTTCAAGTTCCCATTTGGGGTGCTGTTTACATTCCATCCATCATTACTCTCCTCAACGCCGTTGGAACTCCAAGGTCTTTGTTGTTTCGAATTATTATGAACTAAGGCCTATCTCTACATTGACAGATAATGCGATAGATGTTTTCCTTTGTAGTTACGTACTCATTACTAATACTTTCAAAGGTCGTATTTACAGATCACTCCACCTTATGATTTACTGGATCCTCTTTGAGAATGTCATGTCTCTGCACCGTACCAAGGCAACATTTATAGGTCTATTTGAAGCAGGGAGAGTAAATGAATGGGTCGTCACGGAGAAACTGGGAGATGCTCTCAAGACAAAATCAGGAGGAAAAGCTGCGAGGAGACCCAGATCGAGGATTGGAGAAAGGTATAATGATTCTTTGCATTTCGTTTCTTTTCTTTATCATTCGTAGAACCATATGTCCGTCTGTTTTGAAAGCGAGAATACGAAGTTTACGTTTTGTATTCTTCTGGTTCCTAATGAACAGACTGCATATGCTGGAGCTCATTGTTGGATTCTACCTCTTCTTCTGCGGGTGCTATGATCTTGCCCTTGGAAAGAACGGCTACTTCATCTTCCTATTCATCCAATCTATTGCATTCTTCATCGCGGGGGTTGGTTACGTTGGCACCTTTGTCCCCAACTCATAGTCGCATACACTGCCCCAAATTGTTTCAAGAATTCATTCATCAACATCCCTTCCGGCATTTTCATCAAAAGATCAGACTACTGTTTTTTCGTTATCAAGATTCGGTGTTTTAAGATTAATTAAGGCGGATTATTCTTTTGTGACGAGCGATGGTTCAAAATAAGCTATTTCTTTGTGGATAGTCTAGGAAAATACAAGGATATGTATTGGAAGCGCATCATACTGTAAAAACAAGCACCAACAAAGCGTACCGAACTTGTTGAAACTGTGACAAGAATAAAATTTTGAACATGGACTTCACATGAAGGTTTACTCTGTTTAAGTGGACTGGTACCATCTTTCATTCTTTGCACTTTGCACTGATTGCTCAATAGGCACACATAACTTTTAAGTCTTGCAAGTACTAAAATAAAATCACTCAAAAAAGCAGTAGCCCTGTTGTGAGGGTGAGTGGGGAAACGGATTACGATCAAATTAATTCAAGAGGGTTAGGGCCTTACTACTATTTTGAGTGATTTTATTTTAGTACTCACCCTCTTGAATTAATTTAATCGTACTCCGTTTCTCCACTTTACTATTTTGAGATACAAATTACGATTAAATTTTTATGTAGAATGAACAAGCTCAACACTACAAAAGGCGAATTGGTTGGTTTGTTTGTAAAACAATAAGTTGTCCGAAGAAACAAAAGATGTTGCAAAAAAATATGAGGTCAAACTAATTGTTCAACAAAAATTATGAGATGAAAGTATTATGTTAAGGTAAATTTCAGTACATAAACAAAACAGTACAATACTATGTTGTAGTTATTACTATGCAAAACTGTAATCGAATCGAACTGGTTATAGCCTTCCTTTTTCTTCTTCTTTTTTGAAAAGATAAATTTCAGTACATAAACAAAACAGTACAATGCGGCTCCGGCGATCAGCAAGAGGAAAAAGACGATGAAATATTCTGTCAAAGTGTTGGAATATTTTGTAACGGTGTTAGCATATTCGCTAACTTGATAGAATATTCTGTAACGGTGTCAGCATATTCTATTAAACTAAAGATATATTTCATCCCCTGAACATTACTTAATGCCGACGAAACATTTCGTCCGGTAGCCGAAATCTTCTACCGAATATCTACCTCCGATGCGTGTCAACGCATGTTGGCTCGTGTCAACGAGTGTTGGTGCATGTCGACGGGTGATGGTGCGTGACAACACGTGGTGACGTGTAATGGCGCATGAGTTCTTTTCCAAATACTTGTAACTCCCGAATCGATGTTGATTAGATTAAAGATTAGTTAGTATAGTGGTTTCTCATGTAGGAGAGACTTATCATGAGAACTTCATAGGGCAGACAAGGCAAGACAGCTACGACCCCATGGTGAATGGGCTTTTGTTTTTCCATAACCGTTTTATGAATACTCATATATCATGCTATGACTTTTACTTTTAAAAAAAAATGTTTTCATACGTTATTATTGTTATGATTTATGAGCTTTGTTAATCCGTCAAGAGTATGATCATAAATATACTTTATTTGCTCATCATCTATGTTTGCATAGTGTTTATAGCATTGTCCGGGCTAGGACCAACTTCATGTGTATGTTCACATGCACCGTTACGTTCACAATAGATCCATTGTAGGTGCCAACATGTACTAGTTTTGCATTAGGCAACTAAGACTCGTATATGATGCCCTTGTTGTACTAGAACGTAAATTTATACACCCTGCCTGTTCATATAGCTACTTTCTTCATAGACTAGTGTGCCTGCATGTTTTGATGAGCATTACATTATATCATATTATTATATTATATTGTTGAGATATTTGTGATGTACCCATATTCTTGAGATTAATTTATTTTTTTGGTACCTTCATTTTCATACTTACATAGTATGATTTTGGAAACTCTACGGTTGCGAGAGGTTATTACATGGCTTCGTTACATATCACCATCACTTTATGGCTTCGTTACCCTTTAGGTGTTGGCTAGCATGCCTCTATTTAGGTATCCATGTAGATATTCAGGTCGGGTTGTGTCAACACATTGCCCCATCTCCAAGTCAGTGACCCAAAAATTACATATGTGGGAGTAAAGGTTTAGCAAAGTAACCAATTGCTCGATCTCCACAAAATGACAATGCAAAATGAGAATGTAATGAAAGCTTTGCTTTCTAAGTACTTCCTGCAGATTTGTAGTTACATACAAACTTATGGTCCTCGTTGTATACCAAGAAAAAGAAAAACAAAACTTATGGCCTTTATTTTGTTTAGGAGTTTTTATCTAAGGCCGTTTCATTTCACCAAAGGCTAGGGATGGAGGAGCTAAGCTACCACTCATTTATGCCTAAACAAATAAATACAAATGGAAATGCACTAATCTGATATTTTGCCTTGACCGTTTTAATCCCAAAAGTAATAAGTTCACATTTACTTGATTTATTTAAAAAGATTGTTTCTTAAACACTTCTTAATAAGTTGTAATTCGGTTGATTTAAAAAGGTTGTTTCTGAAGCACACTTTTTCATAAGTTGGGAGACAATGACAAAAGATGTTACTTGCTAGGCATGCCAATTTATTATGCCAAGTTATTCAAGTACACGAAAATGCACTAGATGAGAATACTTCATTGGATGTGTAAGCACACAAAAAAGTAATTGACTAGGAACGAGGATATCCGAGATAAAGTAAGAGATGCCGCGGTTAAAGATAAGATGAGAGAAAACCGGCTAAGGTGGTTTGGACATATGAAACAAAGAACTATAGATGCTCCGGCTAGAAAATGTAATTATGAGATAAAGGCTCAGGGAAAAAAGGGTAGAGGAAGACTTAGGAAGATTTGGAAAGAGATTTTAAGAAAATACATGGAGTACTTGGAGCTAACAAAAAACTTGGTGCAAAACCGAGCGTAGTGGCGTTCTAGGATTCATACAACCTACTCTACTTAATGGGATAAAACTTTATTGTTGTTATTCATGCACTCTCTTTTTCCAATTTGAGCACCCTCAAATGACAAAGCGGTCTTTCACAAAATGCACTTATTTTCTAGTCAAGTGAATGTAAAGTCTAATTAAATGGATGGAGGTAACATATGATGTAAAAGTCTTTTATTTGTTCATAACTTCTCTCTTTAGTTTTATTTAGTTTAGTAAGTAATATATGACGAGAACTGCTAGACCCACTTCAGTGTCTTATTTCTCCCTCCACTTTATAATTTCATGCCTCATAAGAAGCTACAAATGAAACGTTATTTCCCCACCCCACAATTATTCCTAAAAAATTGAAATGATATTTCCCCACCAACTAAGTCGCCGACAATAATCTACCAGTAAGTGAATGACCCTTCAAATGCTCTGCTCTTGTATGATTTTTTACTCCGATAACTACCATCAATACCCAATCATAATTAGTTGCTAGCTTCATGCCCTTTATCCACACTTTTTCGTTTCAAAATTCCTTCTATCCTCATGCTTTATGTTATTTCTGCGAATTCAGCTTATATATTGTCCATCAATGAAGTGTAAGTTTAAGGCTCCTATTACCTTTTGCGTCCAACTTATTATTATTATTGTTGTTGTTGTTGTTGTTGTTGTTGTTATATATCTTTTAAGGTTTTTATCGATCATTTTACAAAAGGTAAATTTATAAATAAAAATTTCATTAAAAAGTAGATGGAA
>JAOTRO020000035.1:692365-707590 GCA_028566515.2 Pyracantha coccinea | reverse complement strand
TTAATAATGGAAAAAAAAAAACTCTTAAAATCGAAAAAAAAAATAAACTAAGATAAATCACACCAAGAATTAATGTGATTCACCTATATGTACCTACGTCCACGGGGTAGTAAAAACAAACTTTCGCTGTATCAATAATGAGTACAACAAATAATCTTGCCAAACTTTTAAGACTAAAACTTGATGAAAAACCTAAAAGAATAAGAAAAAGAAATACACTCTTTATCTCTTTTCTTTTCTCTCTCACACATTTTGCCCTTCGCTCACTCTAACTCCTAGAGTGGTATACAATTATTGTTTTGATCCAATTCAAAACTAGTACAATAGCCCCTTTATACGGACATAATAAAGGTCTTCTTCAATAAATCCTAATTGGAATCTAGTTATGAATCATTCTCCAATTGGGTAAACAAACTTCAATTGGGTAAACAATTCCAATTGGAAAAGCAACTCCAATTGGGTAACCGACTGTAATTGAAAAAACCACTCCAATTGAGAAATAACTTCCATTCAAAAAATAAAAATAAAAAATAATAATCCTCTAAGACTCTATTCTCGATAACCTTATGACAACTCATCATGGGTTGGAAAAACCTAACATACTTGAATGAAGATGACGGAATACTTAGCGTAAAAATGAGCACAATAACATTCTAGAATTCATATAACTCAATCAACTTATGAGAATAAGATTTTGTTATTGTATATCTTCAAACGATGAATTTTGTACTATAGCTTTAAATGAATATGATTAATTGATCCACCAACCATATTTATTTTGAATACAAAAATCAAGAAATTGTCGGAACTTGTGACTTGTGAGGGACAATTGTCCCCGCCCATACATCTTCACAGCAGCATCTTTATAAGTGAGTCCAGTCACTTTTAGTTTTAAAAGACTTGGAACAAAGCCGTAGACCTTAGGCCTAGGAGTTGGGTTGGATTTGGGTGTATGGGCTCAGACAGACGAATCACTCAAGTATGGTTTTTACGTTTCTAGTTTTACATTTCAGTTTTTGAAGGGAAGCCATCATAAATATGGTTGTAGGATTTGAAACGAATGATTCAATTCCAACGTTCTTTTATTTTTCACAGAGAAACACAAATCAATTCGTAAAGAATTCGAGTTCGAGTGTAAGAATTTAGGTTAGATAGTTGTATCCTGCAATATAGACGTCCAAAAACTATTGCACATGTGTGAGGGTATATTTCTGTTTTAGCAGATTGCTTCTACAAATCTTTGTCTCCCTGGAAAACAAGTCAATGATATTTGTAATTTTATTTACAACTACATTTATTATTCATATTGTGATTTAAATATATAATGATTTCTGTATACAGTCTGTAATTATTTATATTTTATATAGTCCTTATCTGATTGGTTCTAACAGAAATGTGTGGGAGCAGTAAGGGTAGTGTTAGGGCCATAAGTACATTCTTACAGGACCTGTAGAGGCAAAGCATTGGTAGCCATGGTTAAGTTATCCTCCTTCCAAAGTTTTTTATAGCAACTAATACGACGGTCTTCATTCCTAACTGATATTCTATGAGTATTGAATATTCCAGATCCATGATGTTTCTTGATTCCAACCAAGCACCCAAGTCCAGCTACATCCCAAATGATTGTGTTTTGTTTATGATTTGTTTCATCTGACTAAATTCGAAGTAAAGTTTGGCCGAATAATTAGTTTTGCTTACGAATTAATTGGCTTTGTTAGGCAAGTGTTGGTATTCCATACTAAATGCTAAGAGAAAAACTTGGGTGGAATGACATGCATGGTATCCAGCAAATAATTGATACGTGTATATAGTTTCTGGGTGAAAAATAGCGTGTTCAGAATTGTACCTCACAACGCATGTTATAGTTAAATACATAAAACCACTGGACCTTTTCAACAATGGTAGTGCTCTAGTCGTTAGATCCTAGAATTTAAATGCTTAAACAAGGATTGGAAATGAGTTAGAATTAGGCTATGTCTAGTACTCGATTCCCTTCTAAGGTAATATAAAATAAATAATGATAAACAAGAATTGGAACCTAGAATTTAAATGCTTAAACAAGGACTGGAAACAAATTCCTTTAGTTTATGGTTCAATGATTACACGTTAATATTACTTACATTTTACTCCAAGCCAAAAAGAACTAAAACTTCCGAGCTCCCTTGACCTAAACCCCCTCTCTCCTACTCCACAACTTCAACCTCGTTCTTCAAACTAACGTGACACATTAATTAACATACTCTTAAATAGTGAGTTGATTTTTTCCACAATTGTTGAGATTTGATTAATTCAACTTTTACACCCCATCACAATCCTCATCCTCCGGGTGCTAAACAGGATTCCAAAGTGAAAATTTCATTATTCTAGTTGCGAACCATCAACTCTCGTTTCCCCCAAAAGACTTAAAATGATCATGTAGAATTGCATGAAATTATGAAACCGAACTTGCAGAGGAGCATAAATTTTAAAGCTGATCTTGCATAAGTGTAGACAATTTTGAAATTGATTTTGCAATAGTGTATGAATTGGGAAATTGATTTTGTGGAAGTGCAGAAAACTTGAAACTAGTATTCCAGAAACGCATGAATTGTGAAACTGATCTTGTAAAATTGTAAAAATTAGTTTTTATATACTTTGAAGTTTGTATAGATGGTGTCAGTTTGTATATTGGTTATTGTGGGCATGGCAGGAATTTTAAACTTTTGGTTCGTTTGTTTTTGGACTGAGTTCGTTAGAGTTTAGACTTTTGTCTCTGTTTGAAATGATTCAAAACTAACGGAGTTATGTGAAATGTATTTTGTATTGAGCTGTTGCTGCTGCATTGCATAGGTATTGCCCATAGATTTCATTTACGCAATAGTTGGTAAATGTAAATGGATAGTTTTTAATGAGTTCAGCTTCACGGAAGGTGCCTTTACAAAAAGGAACAACCAAAGACTAAATTATTTGCACAAGAACTGCTCGGAAAGGAAGCTGAAGTGCAGCTTCATCGAAGGTGCTCTTACAACAACTATGAAAAACATATATAATACCTACAAGGCTGAATTTTCCAATTGGTCTTAATTTTCTAGCTACAATTCTGCAGTTTCTTGGTAGCTATGAATCTGTAATAAAGTTGTCGACAAGGTCAATTCTCTCTTATCTTTATGTCTTCAACTTGGCATGTTACAACTTCAAATTCAATTTGAAATTGGCATGCCAACTACTTAGGCACTCAACGTGGTAAATTTTTATGCACTTGTCGTATATTAGTTTAAGTAGTGTTACGTGACTAATATTATAACACTTTTTTATGTCAATAATCTAAGAGATATTTTTTTTGTTTTTACAACACTCATTTATGAGACTAATGTTATAACACTCTTTTAAATGACTTATGTGTAAAAATATATAACTAGACGCAAAATTAAATTTGCTTGTGGAGTTTAATAAAGTCATATAGACAAAACACGATCTAGCTTAGGTGAAACCATGAAACGACAAATTTGCTCGTGGACCCAATGTAGAATCATATTAGTGAAAGCTGAAAAGCTGACTGTTCCACTTGCAGGTCAAAGCCAATGTAGAATCATATTCGCTTGTGGCTCTATTATTTGCTTCGGACTAATCAGCAAAGAAGGAACTGACTGATTTACTTTTCATTGGCATGCATACTTTATGGGTCAATAATGATGGTTGTGCCACTTGCAGGTCGAAGCCACTTCACGTGGACATCTTTGTTTTGAGTGGAAGACCTTGAATCATTCAACTAATACAGACTTTGGAGTGAAACCTCAGGGAAACTTAGAGAAGAACTACGATCTAGACTTTGAAGAAAATTCAATGGTTCCCTTTTTTTCTTTTTTCAATTATAAACGATATTCTATGTAAATCTACATTAAGAAAAAAAGAAAATTTTTTACACTCGAGATGCAGTGAGTTGAAGAAGAAAATTTTAATTATCAGAACAATCCAACACTTGCCAATAGTTTCCTTTCTCGTAGATTGTGTTCATTTCCTCATATTCATTTATGTGTAATCACCATTATCTTGTTTAATTTTGGTTGAGGTATGCATTAAACTTTAAGACGTATTTCGACATTCTGGAAGAGATGTGACTAGACCAATCCCTCTTGTTGGTAATGTAACTCGTCTTAAAGTGATTATTGTTCAAGAAAAAGTGAATTCTCACTCTACGTCGTGCAATTATCACTCTAAATATGCAGAAGTAATGGAAAAAAAAAAGAAAAATAATGTTACAAAACATATCGATTTGAAGGGGAAATTGTGAACCTAGAAACTTTGAAGGATCATAAATAAGCAAGCATGAAAACAATATATTAGAATTTATAAATTGACACGCACTAATTTCTTTGTTTGAATTCATAAAAATAGAAATTTAGAATTCGACACGGAAAAAGAAGTTAGAATTTGAGATCTTCAATCCCTAAGTTTAAATTTCAAGTAAATATGTGTTATTTCTAAATTTTTATAAGTGAGAGTTTAAAAATTTTAAAAAAAAATCCATATTCAAATTCTTTTTTTCTTTTAAGTTAACCAAACAAAAAAAATTCACAAATTTTAAAAATTAAAATTTCATTTTAAAATTTCTTAATAATATTATATTTCCTCGTACATACAAAATATAACATTACCTTTACCTATAACTCCATTTTTCATATTTACCCCTAAAACAATTTTTTCATATTTCAATTTTACCCTAAAATTTTAATTTAATTTCACAATTACCAACGGCGTGTTTTTTTTTTACAATGTCCTACGTGTGTCCCTAAAGTGTATAACAGTCAAAGTCAACGACACGCCATGTGGAGTGTTGGACAAGTGTCCAAGAGTGTCTGAGAAGTTTCGTGTTTGTTTTTGTGTCTGATACTTCACACACGCTAGTGTACTGAAGTGTCGTGTGCAACTCACACATAACTAAAGCAGCATGATGCTTTCTTTGAAGCTGTTTTGTGCTTCTCTCATTTGTCGTTGTAGAAATCATTATTGTAAGATCTCAAATCGTTCGAGAGAGAGAGAAGGTGATGTGCTTTATATGTACATACCTACCTTCTTATAGTGAGACGCGTTTTGGGTAGAAACCCAATAGCAAATTTATGAAGGCGTGGTCCAAAGCGGACAATATCTTACTATGCGGATTGAGATGTGACAATTTGGTATCAGAGCCACTACCCGGCCGGAAGTGTGCCGACGAGGGCGTTGGGCCCGTAAGGGGGATGGATTGTAAGATCTCACATCTTCCAGAGGAGAGGAGGTGATGTGTCTTATATGTACATGCACACCTCCCTATAGTGAGACGAGTTTTGGGTGGAAGTCCAAGAACAAATCTGTGAAGGCGTAGCCCAAAACGGACAATATCTTACTATGCGGATTGGGGTGTGACAATTATCAATTAGGCTTTAGATGTGTCACGCGTGGTTCAATTCACTCGGAAATTCTTCAGTAACTCCAAAGACCACGACAGTCATGGAAGCCTAATATACCGGCACTGCAGGCGGACTTGTATTCGTTCGTGCAAGACCTGTAAAGGCACAAGAATTGGGAGGCATGGTTAAGTTCTATCCTTCCTTCCAAATGGATGGACGATCTAGATCCACTGGGTTCCATCGGATGCACCGGAGATGAGTGAGGCCACTCAAGAAGAATGTAAAATTACAAAAATGATAGAGCATCTCCCAAATATGTAATATGTAAAATGCTACCCACTTAGGCATTCAATGTGGTAATTTTTTATTCACTTGTCTTATGTTGGTTTAAGTAGTCTTTGCTTTGAATTTTTTTTTTTTGACAAACAATAGTGTTAGTGAATTATCTTGTTAAGTTGTTAGGAAGAGAGAATCAATGGAAATTAAACCTGTATTAGAGTGCATATACATCATTACTTTCCTCTAGTTATTTTAATAAGTAACATTGGATCTTTATGCTAATTATAATTCAATGAAATCTTAATAGGTCAAATATAAAGATAGTAATTTGAATCTTAACTTGGTCACTTGATCTGATAAATATAATTCATCGAATCTTGATAATATAATACATGTTTACTGTCATGCAAAAAAAAAAAAAAATCTTTGTAAATTACTAATTTTATTGATAAATTGATATCTTGCTATATTAATAGAATTTAGGTGTCCCAAGTTTCTTAATGTACGTTTTGGGCAAGCACAACACAAAGAAAACTCAAAATTCTCAATTCTCTTGGCATAAAAAAGCAGCTAAGTGTTCAAAGTTTGGTTGAGAAGTGAAATCTTGCACAAACATACAAAATCGCTACATAAATACGATCAGCCTTTAACAATGACACGAGTGTAATCATCATTTCTCTTGGCACTGAGAAAGAAATATTTGAGGGGGAATCATGTGATGATATAGTTGAACTATGTTTGATTTTAGGACCAATAATTTGAATGATATTCTTTTGTTTTTACATCAACCATTTACGCGACTAATGTTGTAACATTCTTTTAAGTGACTAATGTGTAAAGATATATAACTAGACGAATCAATAAATTTGCTTATGGAGTTCAACAATGTCGTAGACAAAACAAGATCTAGCTTAGATGAAATGACAAATTTGCTCGTGGGTCCAATGTAGAACTCATATTAGTGAAAGGCTGACTTTGCCACATGCGCTTTGGCAAGTGGGTGAATTATTTGCCTTGTACTAGTCAGCAGATTCGAGCTTATTAGAAATTGAGTTATTTATTTGAAAAAAAGAAGAAGTTGACTGATTTATTTTTATATTTTTTTATTGACATGCATACTTTATGGGGTCAATTATGATGGTTGTTTGCAGGTCAATGGTAAGAGGCCACTTCACTCGGACATCTTTGTTTTGAGTGGAAGACCAACCTATAGACTTTGGATCTAAACCTCTTGGCAAGCTAGAGAAGAACTACGATCTAGATTTTGAACAAAATTCAATGGTTTCCCCTTCTCTTTTTATAATTCTTCTTTTAATGGTCAGCGATATTGTATGATAATCTACAATAGAAAAAGAGAAAAGTTTATACTCGAGGTGCAGTGAGTTGAAAAAAAATAATCTTAATTACTAGAACAATCCAATACTTGTCAATAGTTTTGTTTCTAGTAGTTTATTTATTTCCTCATATATATCAATGTGTAATCAACAATATCTTATTTGGTTTTGGTTGAGGTACTGATTAAACTTGAAATGTATTTCAACATTTTGGAAGAGATGTGACTTGACCAATCTCTCTAGTTTGTAATGTAACTCATCCTAAAGTGATTATTGTTCAAGAAAAAGTGAATTCTCACTAATAATTTATCATTCCAATCTCACCAAGCCGTGGAATTATCGCTCTCAGTATCTAAAAGTACCAATAAAAAAAAAAGTTACAAAACATATCAATTGAATGGAAAACTGAGAACCTAGAAACTTTGAAGGATCATAACTAAGCAAACATGGCAACAATATATCTATGGAAGCTAGTTAAGAACTGTGGTGTATAAACTTGAGGAAAGATTTTTGCATATAAGTTTTGTGGAAAAGTGATGCATATTGGCCAGCCATTGGTTTCAAGTGAAAAACCAAGCAATCCAACAAACCTCGAATGTACTTATTTAGTCAGACAAACACCTCGAGCTATCGAGCACATATGGTACTTAGGTACAATGGTTACACTTCTCATGAGTCCTAGTAACATACATAAGTGTGTGCGCACATATCTATCTATATATCTAAGTAGATATGTTACTCTAATTCAGCAATAGCTTCTAACTGAATGTTTCGATTTCTTGTAGGTGTAATTGCATTTGTTCGTGCAGGACCTGTAGACGCAAAAGGATTGGGAGGCATGGTTAAGTTTTCTCCTCCTTCCAGCATCTGAACAACTTCTTTCATGGAAGGACGACCCGCTGGGTGCCACTGGATGCACCGGAGGCCTACAATTGCTAGTTTCTTTGGAGTTTCACCATCTCCTTCCTCCCCAAGATGGATTCGTAGGTCGTCTCCTTCTTCTAGAAGATTATAGATCCATTCTGGATAGTAAATTTCAGTTGTGATTGCTGAGGTTGAATCAATATTCTTCCTTCCCCCTACCATATCAAGCAGCAGCATTCCAAAACTATAGACGTCGGACTTATAGGACACATTTCCAAAGTTCCTGGAGAACACTTCAGGTGCAATGTAGCCCATAGTCCCTCTAGCTGTAGTCATGGACACTATGCTTTGATCCTTAGAACACAACTTGGCCAAACCAAAATCAGAAATTTTTGGAGTGAAATTGTCGTCTAATAAAACATTATGAGGCTTGATGTCGAAATGGAGGATTCTTTGATCACATTCCTGATGAAGATAATAAATTCCCTTGGCTACCGCAAGAGCAATATCTTGCAACTTGTCCCAACCAAGAAAACGATTGTTATTGTCTGCTGATGAAATGAAATCGTGCAGCGAACCATTGGCGAAGAACTCATAAACGAGAGCTCTGTTAAATCCATCAGCACAGAAACCAACCAAACGAACCACGTTGACATGGTGGATACGTCCCATCATTCCAACTTCCTTTATGAAATCTTCCCCGTTTCTGTTGGAGCTATTGAGAACTTTTACAGCGACAAAGCATTCAGAAGAAAGCTTTCCTTTGAAAACAGTTCCACAGGCTCCTTGGCCTAACTTGTCCTGGAATTGGTTTGTGATCCTCTTAATGTCTGCGTAGGAATACCTGCTTGGTTTGTAAGCTTTGTAATCTTCTAAAAACGTTTCAATCTTTAATTGGCTCTCCTTTTCTTTTCGATTAGAACTACAGACGCGATAGGCTGCAACGACCAGTACTAATACAGCAAATGATCCCAGGGATGCACCTGCACATTAATTAAACAAATCATCTAGTAAATTATAGTATTCCCGATATGGTCTAAATAGACATGAATTCCTTGTTGCACCTGAAAGAACATAATCAGTTAGACAACTCACATGTTGCCACTAATTTTCTTGTTGCACCTGAAAACAAAGAATTGAAATTAAGTAAATAGTTTGCAGGGCTAATTGAGCTCATATTCTGGATGGAAGAAAACAAATGAATTTATCATTACTGTTTGCATGCAGTTTTTCAAATCCATGTCAAATGTGTTGCCTCTAGTTATTTGAAATACGAAACTCAATATATGTAAGAAGAATAAATTTCAACAAGTAGTTTTCTAGGTAAGTAGAATTTATATATGTAAAACCAAATCCACTACATATATATGCAGCCTTACTGGCTTTCTTCAAGTGAACACATTCAATTTCTGTGTTGCGGCGGGTGTACTTGATTCTACACTGGTTGCCTTCTGCTTCACATTCTGTACAATTTGGTGTATTCCATTTCAAAAGAAGATTATCATATTGAATTGGAATCGACAAAACATCGTACATCTTTGTACAGGACTCGAGGGCCAGCGAGTCCACAGTGAAAGAGTCAGAAACAATGGCATAGACTCTGTAGCCAGGGCCACCTATGCAGGGGACTTGTGTGGGTAATTCTCTTTCAACAGGACAGTGGAATAAGGTAACGTTTTGAGCGATGGAATACATGGATTCTTGGAAGTAGAATTGAAAGGGTGGCAATGGCATGTTGATGTTGTCAACTTCTAAAGGCTTTAACAGCAGGCAATTATACGTTTTATGGACTTGGACTTCCTGATGTTTGTAATCTATGCGTTTCACCAAGAATTTCACCACTACCACTCGGTTCTCCTGTCCGCCGTCACCGTCATTCGCATGGCAATCAGAGGGCCGACCACAGTGATGTCTGCGGTGAAACGGGAAATGGATAGCCTTGCCATGATTGCCGCATTCGGACTCCGTGCACGCATACACATTTTGGGTTGCTCTGAGAATTGGAAACAAAGCAATTAAGAATATGCAAGGCCAAGAGATATTGAGCTCTTGCTGCTGCATTTCTGATGTATTACCCATGGATTTCTTCTATGCAATAGTAGGTATATGTAAATAGAGAGTTTTTTTAATAAGTTCAACACGGAAAATGCTCTTACAAAAACTAACAACCAAAGATTCAATTAAATAGACAAGAATTACTCGGAAAGCAAGCACAACTGCAGTTTCATCGAAGGTGCTCTTACAAAAACTACGTTTTATTGTTCAACACAAAAAGACTTTGTAGAGCACTTGACCATAAAAAAACATTTGATCGATCGGGTCTCAATCAAAGACTCGTAATCATAATAAATTATTGTCGTGTCCTGTCCTATGTGTGTGGTTCCATTCACGGTTTACCTCAAGGACTGCATCTCAATAATGCGATCACCTTATGTTTTTTACACAATGTTTTATAATGTTGGCATGAAAATTGACATTAAATTGTGACGTCGCAGATAGTCCATAGAGAGTTCCCCTTTGAGAATGTCCTTGGCATTTCTCATTATTTATTGTCTTGGTCAATACCTAATTCCATAGCGGAAATTACCTTTGTTTTTTCTTTTGTTGAGCAAACAGGGAATCCTTAACTCTTTCTGTTGTAGAGTCATTCCTCTTTGCCTGCCACTTTCAACACTTTCAATCTCATACATGTGTAAAATCTTATCTTTTGGGTTTATATATATATACAAATTATTTGTATTGCTGCGTACTTTCTGTGTCAAACCTCGCTGATATTTTTCTCCATGGGAATGAGTGGAAGGTCCTCCTCCTCCTCCCCCCTCTCCTCCTCCCTGTCTATGCGGGTTTTAGTTGCAGCTTTGATTGTTATTAGCTTATCCCCTCAAATCATTTGTAACGCCGCCCGGCAAAAGTGTACCCCTTCTTCCTGCGGCCATATCCGCAATATAAGCCGCCCTTTTCGACTAAACGGTGATCCGCGCCACTTCGGCGATCGACGCTTCACTCTTTCTTGTGAGAACAATATTACCATACTAAGCATAGGTTTATCTGGCAAGTACTATGTACAGGCAATCAACTACCATAATCAAACAATCCGAGTTGTCGATCCGGGCATTGACAAGAGCAATTGCTCCTCCCTTCCTCGTCATTCTTTGGCTTATTCTACGTTTAGCTCTCCTTATGATATATACAACCCCCACGTCATAAACTGTACTGGTTATGAAGCAAAATCGAAAAACAAAAGTTTTACGGATGCATCATCATCACTAGGAATCTGCTCACAAACAATACCTTTAACGTTTCTGAAGTGCGAGAGTCCAGTGAATTCATCCCTATCCGTGGTCGATGCTGCTCCATGTTATCCTGTTGAATCAACTTCTTTGTCATCGTCGTCGTCTGCATCCCCCCAACCAAAAACTTATGGCTATGTCGTGATTGGATTATTACGTGTATGGGAGTTGAAGGACGGTTGCAGTATAGAGCGGATGACTTACGCCTACATGTCCAAAGACTACAACGCTTCTTATAAAACAATACACAATTCTCTGGTGTATGGCTTTGAGCTTAACTATATGGTCTCTGCCTCTCGTCACTCCCTTTGCGGAGGAGCCCAGTGGGGATACAGATTAAGAGCGAACGGTGTTAGATGTTTTCCGCACAGCGTTGGAGGTGAGTAGTGAATAAACCTCAATTTTAATTTTGCATTCATTATCTTCTCCAGTACCTAAACAAGCTTATTTCTATAAATGATTGCAGAGGCAATGGTCATCCTTTGTCTCTCTTATGAAATCTGTTAGACCAACAAGTTTGAAATTTTATTTAAAATCAATGCGTGTGCGCACTAATGTTGTATTTTACTTCTTTTTGCTCTCACTGTAGGTTTGTTTCGACTTCTATGGGCTGGGATTCAAGGTAAGAGATTTATAAATGAGCGCTTATATGACATTTGATTGACAAAACTTTGGAGGAAATACAAAATTAACATGTTTGTTAATACTCTCTAACAAAAGTGTGTCCTACCATCCTTGTGGGTTTCATCTGTGTTATAGTGTATAAGCAAATATGTCAATTTTGTTACAAAGTCGAGAAGTGAATAAGTGGATACAATGAAGTATCGCCTTATATACACTTATTGTTTGTCTAAGTTTTACACTTCTAGATTAAAAAACCTCCATCCTTATACACTTTGTAAATAAAGCTTTCATGTCTACACCCCTGAGATCAAATCTCCTGCACCGAGCAATAGCTATCTACACCTTACATTTTAATAAATATTTTAATGACATAATTAACCTAGTGTAAAATGACTCTTATGGCCCTAATAAAAAAATTAATCCTATTTTGTCTTTTGCAGCCAAAAGAATAAATAAAATAGAAATAAAAAATCAAAGTGAATAGAAAAAGAACCCAAGCAACGATCCCTCTTCCAACCCTCGCCGCCCCACCCCTCCGTCTCACTTTTGGAGACAATTTGGTGGGCTTGATGGAACGGGCTATTGAGGATTTAAATTCAAGCCGCTATTTGATGCGGTTAGAGCACTTGCACCCATCATATTTTGCCATGCCAAGGTGCCAAACCACTCCAAAACACCCACCACCCATATTATGAGCCTTGGCAATTGGTTGTCATGTTTGGAGCCATGCAAATTCTAGCCCAAGCCATGTCAGGATGACGTCATGTTGCATGGAGTCCGGTCAAAAAGCCGAAAATCAACGATCTTTGCCAACATGGCACATTTTTGCCCTTCGGTTCAAACAGTACTTAAATCCAACCATCTTGATTTTTATTCTAAATTAATCTCATCCATTGAGTAATTAATAAATAATTGAATCATACAAGAAAAAAAAAATCATTGTGAAGGGTAATTGACACGTCTATTACTATTCATATTTGGTGAAGAATAGATTATTCTTTGTTAAGACACTTCACTATTTATGTGAACATTAACTCTTCCAATACATCGATGAGATATTGAGGATTTGTAGAAAACAAAAACACTTTGAAAGTTGAAAGATTGGTGAATATGTTGTGTGATGGTTTGATATTCAACCTGTGTTTATATAGAGGATGATTAAAGGTTTCAGTTTCATGTGTGTAGGTTTGTGTTTCATGCATTTCATGTGTTTTGTATGTATTTTGGTATGTGTTTCGTGTGTATCATGTGTTTCACATGTGTTCTGTGTATGCTTCATCTCTATCATGTGTTTTGTATGTCCTTCACATGTGTTTTGTATGTGCTTCACATGTGTTCTATGTGTCTGGTGTGTTTCATGTATTTTGTGTTTATACATCTCTATCATGATTTTCATATTCTTCCATAGTGTTTCATGAGTTTCATGTATCGATTTAATGATTTTTCAATATTTATTAGAATTTAAATATTTTTAGATTAAAATATTCATAAAATTAATTTATGATAGTCTATATAACTTTTTTTTAAAGTCAATATTTATGTGGGGCTCACACTTTTTGACGTTTTATCACGCTTTCGGTATTAACTACTTAATTACACGTTTCATTAAGTGACTATTACCTCTGTTTTCTGTAGTGAAAAAACAATTACATTTGATAAGTTAATAGAAAAGTTCATTTGTGTCTCAGATTCTTGGCCCCAAGTTCATTTTCAGATTGGTACGGACGTTTAAATTGGAGTTTCTTTTCTTTAAAATTTAGGGAAGATAAAAACTTGATATGAGATCACGGCATGCGTCATAATTAGGGTATTTGGTGATAAAATTGAAAGAGAAATGATACATACACATTGAATAAAAGACATTGCTTTGTAATCCTGCCATGTAAGAGTTTCTTCTCCAACAGGTTTGCTTCGGAAACTGTCTTGTTCATCCTGTCATGAATCAATTTTAAATTAATAACTTGCTTCTACATCCAAGGGATCTTAATTATAAAGAGAGAAAGGATAGAGTTGACCATGCACATGTTAAATTGATAATATTTGATATGCCATGAGTATATTTATGATCTGTTATCAATGCCTGATTTTGCTTACACGTTTCTATCTATGTGAGAGTATTTTTCTAAACATGTCCACTCACGAATGACTCTACACGAAAAATCAATTTTCACATATAAAATTAATCAGTTCATTATGTCAGAGCTAAAAGTACTCTTTTAAGAGCTCGGGCATCATCATTCCTTAGACCCAACACAACTTTTTTGAAGGTCTAATTATTCAATAACCTTATGCAAGAGTTAGCGCAAATTTTCGAAACCCAACTTTAGAAAGCAAGTTTAAGATCAGTAAGCCAGGACGTGCCACAAGAACATGTTTTAATACCATGATAAACTTTTTAGCCTTTGCATGATCCACCATCAACATAACCATTATTTGTCCCTAACTTACCCACATATTGCTTGATGTGCAGTTTCACTATAAAAGGTCTCGATGATACTAGAAGTGAACCTCCCACATATAAGTCGTGTATTATGTTGCTATATTTGTAATGTGAGACTCTATTCTCTAATACGTAAATACATACACACGTAATGAGTTAATTTACTCTTCATAAACTATATTGAAAATTAATTTTAAGGCGAGACTTCAATTACTTTGAATTATTAAGAAGAAAAAGATTACAATATGTTACCAATTTTACCATTAATTAGCACTTAGCAGCAAAGCGTAACACAATAAGACGAGGAACCTAGCTAGCAATATGGAAAAGTTAGGTTCGTACCACTAATTGTTTCATTGCTCTGGGACACTGAGTAAGGAAATAGACTGCAAATAGCATTGTTTTAGCAGTTGTTTCATTCCCAGCAAAGAGAAGGTTGATAATGAAGTCTGCTACAGCTTCATCCCGTAAGCTTTCTTCGTCTAACAGTCTTCCAAGGACGCCATTGCCAACTTCACCTTGTTCTCTGTGATTTTGCGTTATCCTATTTATCTTGGTTATGATTTTTTCCCTTGCCTGCCAAAACATGAATTACACATTGGCTCACAGTTGATTACTACAAAGGTGAAAATTATTCAAACTTGGGATCTCTTTCAACAGTGGCAAGAGAAAGTACAGTTAGACAGAGTTAGCTCTTTATATCATATTGTTACAAGAAGATACTTGCATTCACCCGTTGCAAATAACGTATTTCAAGATCATTCCTACAAGAAATCATTTGTATTACATAAATCGTTTAGTCATTCAAATATACTAAATAAATGGACGGTTCATCATAAATTCAGACACGTACACCCATTTCAATGACTAAACAATCTTCGATTTGTAATGATATTTTTGTAGGGATGATCTTTAAATGAAGATTAAAAAAATTAAACGGCTCCTATTATGAATTTGTACGGTGAAGATACATTATTCACAAAGAGTAGATATGTGCATACCCCATGGGGTGAACCTATTTGTCCCCC
>JAOTRO020000035.1:675192-692265 GCA_028566515.2 Pyracantha coccinea | reverse complement strand
AGAGGATGCGATCACGAGCCTTTGCATATTTTTTCACATTTTTCGCACTTGTAAATTAATTATTATAATTTTTTAGGGAACTAGTATTAGCACTCAAAAAATCTCGTTCTACACTTCTTACAAAATGTATTTTTCTTTCTAATTATAGAAAGTTTGGAGTGTCAAATGAGATTTTTGGAATGTTAATAACAATTCCCCTTTTTAATGTGTTTTGTATTTTTAAATTACTTCATACTTTTATTTTTAATGTCTTATATAATTTTTTTAATCTCACTATTTGCCCATAGTATACTATAAAAATAAATAAATAAATAAAACTTAAATTTTTTAAATTTATATAGAACAACAATACAATAATATATATTTAATATACCGTAAATAAATGCATTATGCCTATTATATTTTATAGTAAGTTTTGTTTAGTAGTTTAAAAAATTAAAATCATCATATTTAAAAAAAATTAAAATCATCAAAATAACTTTTTTCTTAACGTGTCGAAACAGGTTAATTACCCGAGTGTCACATTTGTGTAAACCTGTAAAGGATCTGTTATTAATGGGTTCTTATTGTGTGATCCGATAACTACCCAATTAGTTATGGTGTTGACTCAAAACCTGTTATTTTCATGTCGTTTATTTGTTGTGTTAACGGATCATGTAAGAAATTGTCAGGTCTACTTTTGGCACGACGCAAAAACAAAATCAAATTAGAAAAAAACAGAAAACACCAGCGTTGGTGCATTCCCTTCGACCTTTGGCGCACCATTTTGTTGCTAAGAAATACTTTCCCTTGTGTTGTTTTCCTCTTCCTCTCTCTCATTTAAAGTTCCAAGCACCATATATTAGAACACTTTTAACGTTGAATTTTTACCCAAATTAGTTTTATGATGGCTTTCATCTCTTTGCTATTATTTTGTGACTCACCAAATACACAAGATGAAACCAGTTCTTCTTAACTGAGGAGTTCCAATGGTTTTTATTGAATATTCTTGATTTTCTTTGGCTTTCGGGTAGAGGGAGAAAGGGACCGAGAGGGCGAGAGAAGGATAGAGAATGAGGAACGAAGGGGTATCCCGGTGGAGAAAAAGTTCGCCTCCATTAGTGTGAGACAAGGGCTTTCTATTTCATCATGGGCCTCCAAAAGGGCAGGGCTAATCCTGATTGAGATGATTTGTGGATTAAAGTTTTGGCTCATCATATCTAGCCATACAAGCTTATTCTTTTCGGTAATTTGCTTGAGTTTACAAAAATAATTTCAATATTGAGATTAGGTCAATTGTGTTTATTAACTTTGTTTTTTTCTTTTTCTGTAGGAAGATAAATTTGATTGAATAAACTCATAAACGAGTCATTACACTGATGCTAACAGATAGAAAGCTAAACAACCATAGTGGCTCAAAGCGATCCCAATAAAACTCAAAGGCCCCCACGGTATGGCATGCCATTGTTACACTGTCTAGGCACAAACTGAAAACAAAAATAAAGAAGAAAATTGTAGCAATGGTCCTTTAATTTTAATTTAATTGGAGCAATGGTCCTTGAACTAAAATTTCACAACCATTGGTCCCTTAACTCATCAAAATGTCCATTTATAGTCCTTTTCATCAACTCTGTCAAAATGAGTAATGTTTGAAGGACCATTACTACAATTGGGTTAAAGTTGAGGGACCGTTGCTCCAATTGCGTTAAATTTGAGGGACCATTTCTCCAATTTGGTTAAAGTTAAGGGACCATTACTACAAATTTTCTCCTTTGGGTTTTCCATATTTGCCCCTTGATCCAGCCTCATGTGTGTGGTACGTGACTCATTGTGACGAAAATTCTAACAGAGTAGACGAAAAGATTCATAGCAGCACGTTTTGATGAGTGAAAAGACTAATGATCATGGATTTTTAGTGAGAGATCATGGTTTCAATTGGGTTAAAATTAAAGGACCATTTCTACAATTTCCTCGAAAAATATGATAATGACTCGAAAAATATGATAATGAGAAACCAAAACATGAAGTTGAAGAAGAAAATAGTTCATAAACATATGCCAAAATATGAAATTATTTATTAACTTAAATAAAAATTCCTTATTTTTATTATTTTAGTTGCAAGTGTTGGGAACTTACGCATTTACATATAAGAGATGAAAGATTAAATACTTTTAAAACTAATCATCTGTACTATTATTAAGAAAACTCTACTTGTCAACCTTTTGAGAAAATGACAATGATATTCCTATTTTTTCTATTTTAGACTCACTTTTGATACACAATGTTTACATAGTACGGAGGACAAAACGGTAATTATGTACATTTTGAGAAAATGACAATCATATCCCTATTTTTCTTGTTTTACCCTCATTTTTCATACACAATGTTTACATAGTAAGGAGGACAAAACAGTAATTATGTACCTTTTGAGAAAATGACAATCATATCCATATTTTTTTTCCCATTTTACCCTATAATAAGAAAAAATATGCCCTTATTAAGAGAAATTGTCCCATCATTATTGTTCCATACTTTATTTTTATTTTTTTTTAAAACTAATCACACTCTTTAATCAAAAATAAAAATTGGAGAGGCCTACGTTTTCTTCCCTTTGGGATCATATAATAGTAAACCAATATTCCAATTTTTCAAAGACGTACGTACAAAATCTGAAATTATTAGATGTGATGTCCAGCTGTGAGGAGAAGACAAATATCCGATATTGCTCGCGAGAATCCATCCACCTTCAAAAAACCACTTATGGTTGATTTGCCATGTGAGCCGAAAAGATGGTTGTTCCCTCTCCTAATTGATACAAGGTTGGGATGCAAAATGGGATGTAAATTATAGATTTTAGGGTGCTTGGTCAGTTTGTTAGGCTGCTAAAGTTTTAAATATCTATAATTTACTTCTCATTTTATATTTTCTCAAACTTGAAAGTTCTACAAATGGAGATAAGAATAATCGGGCGTAGTTACTTGAACGTTGCAATGGTGGTGATGACAAACCAAGTTCGGCTGTGTTCATGCCGAACTTGAGCTGTTACATGGTGTAATCCACCCATTAACAAGCTAAGAACATGCCTTTGGAAGCATGTCTACATACAATCTTAATTCAATTGTGATTCTCGACGAAAATTGCATGGAAATATTTTTTTTCTTATCCTTGTAAAACTGAATTTCCTTTTGAGTGAAATAAGATCAAGATTCTCAGCGAACCATGCATCTCACCCAGTCTTCTTTTCCAAATGAGAATCTAAGACAAAATGCTACGAACGGCCAACAATATCCTTTCGCCCACACCCAAACCGAATGATTAAGTACTTTACAGAATGCTCTATCCAACTTTCAATGAATCAAAACCTTTGAACGAATTTGCTCGACCGAGCTTTATAAAACCATTGAACGAACATTCTCGACTTAGACTTTATAAAAACTATGAACCAAAACCTCCGAACAAATATTCTTGGCCACAACATTCTCGTTCGAAACATTCTGAACCATATAGATGGAATAGTCATAATTTGCGGCCACATGATTAAATCATAAAATTATCCAAAAACGATTGAAAGTTATAATAATTAGTAATCTTTCTATCTAACCACCTAAATTATACGGGTAGTTGCTTTGAAATAGGGTCCAAATAATATTGTAACAAAACTAAATTAATTGAATAAGTATGCCTATATATATTAACAGTATATAGATATTTATACAATTGAAATTTATAGGATTTCACTGATCCACCCGTGTAAGCAAGGTGTTTAGTAAAAAAATAGAGAAGGGAAAAAAGAGGGACAATTATTGAAAGAGTATATCTATGTTCAATTTAGTATTATTAAGACAATTTTTTTTTTTGAATACATCGATATTTTTACATTTAGGGAATGAGGAGTTCGGTTATGCCACACAATGGATAACCTAATTTGGTATTGAATTCGTCATCCACGAGATTCGAACCTAAAATCTCTCACTATTAAGTGAAGAGGATTACTATCAGACCATAGTATTGTGTGACAGTATTATTAAGACAATTAAACATTGAGTAAGGTTTGAAACTTTAAGTGAAATTGGAAGACCTAGTTTGGCGCTCGAACACACTGCTCTCAGGCTCTCAGCACTAAGCTATGTAGGTGGTGTAGAAGACCAATTAACTAGCAAGAAGTTAGAACCCTAGAAGGGTAGAACCGTAGAAGATGGATATGGAATGGCCAGTCAAAACCACACACGGATGGCACTGTTTGCAATTGCATGGTACAGTAGAGGATTATCATGCACTCGTGGAATGCCTTTCCATCTGTCATTACGTACTCGCCTTTTTTAGCTTTCTCTCTCACATGAACAGAGACAGTGATGCAAGAGTGACGAAAGTTGCGTTAGACTCGGATCCTGTCTCCAATGGAAAAAGCTCAAATTCTGCACTGTACTCACAAATCTTGGTCCTCTCTCTCCTCTATTCTAAAAAGCAAAAGCACTTTCTCCAATAACTGCGAGCACTGCTGATTACTGCTAGCTAAATCTCTCCCCCCCCCCCTCCTCTCACTCTCTCACTCTCTCTCTCTCTCTCTCTCTCTCTCTCTCGGGGGATATGGATGACTATGGACCTCCAGATCTCCGGCAGCTGATGGCCTCAAGAACCCAGTTTCATACGCCCTTACAATTCCCAGAGCAATTTTCAGTGCACCGCAATCTCACGCCTCCACCGCCGCCTCCGCCCCATTATCGTCATCTCCCCATAATGCTGAGCAGTGAGGTTGTTCCAGCTGCTGGCTTGCTTGACAATCATCGTTATACTAGTATGATCACAACAACAGCTTGTCCAACCACTTCATCAGCTGCTTCTGCTGCTGCTGCATTGTATGGGATAGAGTTTGAGCATGGATGGAATAATATTGATGGAGCAAATACTAATAATAACAGTAGATGGCCAAGACAAGAAACTCTTACTCTTCTTGAGATTAGATCTGCTCTTGATTCCAAGTTCAAGGAGACTAATCAGAAAGGACCTTTGTGGGATGAAGTCTCTAGGTATACCCTATTGCTTCTCTTCTTAATTTTTATATACTATTTTCTTTCTAATTTCTTTTCATCAAAACAAAATATTTAGAGAGTGAGGTCGCTACAACCGAGTACTTTCTTCTTTCTAATTTCTTGTAATATTTCTCATTTTTTTCATTAATTAAGATGGATGTTCATCTTTTACCTCAGCATAAGCAAAAGGGAAAGAAAAAGTGTTGAGCTTCTTTCTACTTATATTGTTTCATATATTAATGTTAATTTCTTAGATACTTTCAGGCTTTTTGATGAATTCATTTTTTATCCTTAGTTAATTTAGTGCATGAAAATGACAAAACATATGAGTTAACTAGAGATCGACCCAGGACTTCTTTTTTTCATATTTTTTTTCCTGGTTTTGGTATGCAAATTGACTGGTCCAAGAGTACTCTCTGCAACATCTTAAATATTTGTTTTCTAGTTGAGAGTCCTGCTTCTTGTTCAATTAGGGCAATGAAATCTGCCTCACACTTAAAAAGGGCCATACGTTCCATATGACATCGATGTAAGCGGGAATACTTTGATTAATTTAAACCTAAAGTGAAATTCTTAAACTGGAAATTCTAGCTTAATATACCAATCTCAAAAAACTTATGGTCTATATAAAGGACGGAATGGTGTGGCTATCTTGATTCTACAACAATATTAACAATTTCTACACGATCATATCTTAATTTAATATTTTGAGATTATGAGAAACTAAGCATATGTATATGTCGCCTACAATTTTAATAAAATCCGTTCCTTTTCCATTTTCTTGATGTATAGGATAATGGCTGAGGAACATGGATTCCAGAGAACTGGGAAGAAATGCAAAGAAAAGTTTGAGAACTTGTATAAGTACTACAAGAAAACCAAGGAAGGCAAAACTGGGAGGCAAGATGGGAAGCACTATAGGTTCTTTCGTCAGCTTGAAGCAATTTATGGAAATCACCATCAAAGTACCAATCAGTCCTCCGTTTACAGTAGACCAAACCCTCTTCTTTGTCACACTACTCTGAGTGACAGTATTAACCGAGATCAAAATCAAGAAGTAGTTGTGCAAGACCAAAAGCTCATAAGCTGCGAGAGCCTTAGTTTCTCCAATAACTCAACTGAATTTGATCAAACCTCACCCTCAAAGAACAACGACGACGACGATTCACTTTCAGCCATTGATTATTTTCCGGTGAATCAGTCAACGGGGAGCCTTAAGAATGAGAAAAAAAGCTATGCGACACCGGTAAAGAAGAAATGGAAAGCAAAGGTGGTGGGCTTCATGAACTCACAAATGGGGAAAGTAATAAAGACCCAGGAGGCATTGATGGAGAAGATGGTAAAGAGTATTGAAGCTAGTGCAGACGAGAGGATAGCTAAGGAAGAAGAATGGAGGAAGCAAAAGGCGGCCAAGTATGAGCGAGATGTACATGAGTTTTGGGCTAAAGAGAGAGCATGGATTGAAACTCGAGACACTGCGATAATGGAGGCTCTAAGAAAATATACAGGCAAAGGAACTTACAACAACAGTGGCAAGGATGATATTGCAAAAGAAATTAGCAGTGATCACAGTAAGAATTATCCTAGATGGACTGAACACGAAGTTGCAAGTTTAATACAGCTGAAGACTAGCTTGGAACGAACATTCAAAGAAAGTGAGTATCTGAAGGAGGAGGGAGTATGGGAGGAGATAGCTGCAAATATGGGTAGTTTGGGCTACACAAGGAGTGGAGGGGAGTGTAAAGAGAAATGGGAGAACGAAAGTGTTTGTTTTAAAATGACAACAGAAAGTAACAAGATGCGCAAAGAAGATACAAAGACTAATAACATGTACTTTAGTCAGATCTCTTGTTATGAAGAAGGCCATGAAGTTTGGAATCGAAGACAGGATGGGATGGGACTTCAATTAATGGATGAAGGGCTTTCACCGTCATGTTCTAATATGGATGTGAACTCCAGCTCGTTGCACATTCCATTTAATGGAGGAGAAGACTTGTGGGACAAGAGAGACTCCTATGTAACCAATTCACTACGTAACAAGCGTTTGTTGCACTGGTGACTCTTTTTTTTCTTTTTTTAACATTTGACACGCATCGTTAGACTGGTGAAGCCACTAGAGTCTAGAACCATGTTTTGGTTGTAAGAGAGATCTCTATCTTGTGCAAAAGGTATGGAACTGTTCATCAGCAAGGGAAAGCACCAGTACTAAGTTAGAACAAGTGATTAAGTAATTAGAGAGAATATTTGAGTTCTCTTTATGAGTGTAAGTATGTGACTTAATTCTTATGGTAGATTTTTGCCAATGTGTGTTTGTTTCTGGAGAATGTGCTTTTCTGATTTGTCCAGGTAAGAAAGCATTGACTGGGGGACTTTTATGAAAAGGTAAAAGTGTAAGGATTATTTCTTCATGGTCTTTGTTGATTAATTTGCTTTCTGAATGGATTTGTTCCTAATCAAGTAATGTTCCTTAACCAAAAAAAAAGTCGCAATTTGATCCCATATTATGCTATATATCATGATTAATTACAGCTGGTGAGGAGAATGAGATGTACACAAGCAGCTGTCTATCAAGATTTTCTTTCTGGAAAAATATTTCTCATGGTTCAGACTAGCAGGTTTGTGAACTTTACGTAATTAACACCATGTCTTCCAACTGAAGAGTCTGAAGATCCTTTTGTTTTTAGGCTTGTTTGGAAGTGTTTTGACAGTACCAAAAGAGCTTCAACTTTTTGTGTTTTGGACTGCAAAGTTCAAGATAATTAATGTTTTCTGATAGCATTTGTGAGATAATTAAGTATTTTAGAACACCAGGTACATACGTAGTTGCTTCTTCAAAAGCATTCTAAAATAGAATATGTAAGAGCACTAGGGTTTTAGTTAAAATATTTATATGATCTTAACATAAAAACCACTGTGTAAGAAGCACATACGTGGGGTTTTCATGAAATTTTGATTTGTTGTTAATAAAAAAACTACTAAGAAGCATTCGAGTTATAAATGAAATTGATCTTGCGAAGCACTCGGATATTCTTAATGAAGTTTGTTATAAACAAAATCCTACTTATACATGTAAAAGTTTTTGATATAGAAGTACTCATCAAAACTGATTTATGGCACATATATATACTATCAATTTGAAAAAAGTACATGCTCGTTATTTGGATTTGTTATTTTTATTGTTTTAGAGTGTGTACTTCTCATTAGGTTCTAAAGTTTTGGGAATGGATTGCTTAATATCGATTACCAATTTACATTATCAATATGTTTATATTAATATTTGGTTGCTTTTTAGTAATGTCGATCAAATACTTCTCACTCACTGCCTTAATTGCATGCACCTCGATTATTATGTTTTAACCTAATTATATCCATCGGAATTTTTATGGTTTCTGGCCAAAAACAAATTGATCAACATCCACAAACCTAGGGCTATCAAAGGTCTTCAATTAAACATCCAATAAGAAACCAGAGTATTTTGTGAACACTCAAGGAGAAAGTGAGAAAAGAACCGATTAACACATTCTGTAAAAAAAATATTATCAACAGAGTTAAAAATATTCCCATAGTCTGCTTGACTATGTCCACAGACAGAATGAAATTCTCCTTAATCTCTTTAGACTAGAAAAAAAGTAAATAACTGTAACTTATCTACACTTGTCCCCCTTCTTATATTGATAAAAGAAGTATTCTCAAGACCTTAATTAGGTGGTAGACAGAGACACACACTGGTGAGTGGTCATCATGTACTGAGTTACGGACAGTAAGCGTCATGCATGGTTCATGGCAGTACCTTTATACCATTTATGATTAAAGAAATTTTGTTTATTTTATGGGTAACTGAAGTCATACGTTACCCGGTCAGGGGAACACGAACGGTAAAAACAGTCCCTTCATTTCATGGAGATCAACACGCCCAGGCTGGTCACTTTCAGCTGCTCGAACCCTTCTATATCAACAGAAATTTGATGAGAATTTTAATGAAAAACTTCTGGTACTATTTATTTTAATAAAAAATTATATTTTTACACTAAAAAGATAATTATGATACTATTCACTTTAGCCTTTATTTTGTCATTGTCGTTAAAACTCAAAATTTTCAAACTATTTTAATTAGTTTTCCTAAATTTCATTTCTTTTAGTTGCTCTTCCACTCCGATCGATATCCAGAATTCTCGGGAATTTTTCTTTTACCACTAGAATACGAGGTGGTAATAAAATAAGCATTAGATTATGTGTTTAATTTTGATTTATAATAGAGAAGATCCAATCTCAATAACAACTAGTTTAATCATTAAGGGGTAGTTGATAACCATTTTGTGTTTAGTTTTCATTTTTCATATTCTTTGGGTTATATGAGCGATAGGAAGAGCTTGTGATTGTGATTTAGAAATTAAAGCTGGTGTTGGTGATTTGAACTGTGTATGCATGTTGAACTTATCCATTGAATTATAAACTGAGGTCACATTCCAGTGTGTCCTTTCATTTGTAAACAATTTGCAAATTTAGTTTCAAATTGGTGGCTCCAGGTGAGAAAAAGAGAGCACTTTAGCGTTATTGTGGGCCGGGTTTGCTACCCTTTATTATTTATTTTAGATAATTAACGGCCCAATTTGTTTTTGAATTAGTGATTAGTAACAATGGTCTTTAAACTATTTACAAGTTGAGTTTTGTCTCTGAACTCTAATAATAGTTGCTCCAGTCATCTAATTATATCATATGTTGTACTTGTGGTCTATTTTTCCGTTAAGTTGAGGGGTCAAGTAAGAATTTCATCCAAAAAAATGTGTATATTTTTTTTATATAGAAAATTAAGGGTTAGATTAATCAACAATATTTATGTTAATTATGAATAGGTTAATCATGTATTGTGACCCTTAAATGCATTTTAAATAGAGTAATGCTATTCTTACCACAATTTTATACCATAATTTTATACCATCTTAGGTGGCAGATGAATTGGACAATCTACATCATTTCATTTCAATCTTTTTATTAATTAAAACACTTAAATAATCTTAGGTGGAACAAGACGACTCCTCATATACCACAATCATCATTTAATTAACAATCTGTTATTAATTATTGATTAACATTTTGAAATTAAATGCTAAATTTGGATGATGTGGCTATCCACATCATATGCCACCTAAGGTGGTATACAATTGTGGTACAAAAATATGGTAAGAATAGAATTATTGTTTTAAATAAACAAAAATTACAAAATCTGCCACTATTACTGGCACCCACTCTAACTGGCACCCCCTTTCTCATATTTTTTTTTCTTTTTATATTTGGAATAGGTCGATACAGATTCAAACTAATGCAGTGTCTGTTTTCCTGGTTTTTATTTTTTATTTTTACATTTAGATTCAAACATTGCATTGCAGTATCTGTTTCCTTGTTCCTTTTTTTCCATACTCACATACCTCCTATGCTTCACACCTAACACGACACGTGACTTTTACATTTAGATTCAAACACTGCAATGCAGTGTTCATTTCTAGGTTCTATTTTTTAACATTATTTTTTACATTTGGATTCAGAGCAATGCAATGTCTGTTTCTTGGTTCTGTTTTTTTACATATTTTTACATTTGGATTTAAACATTACAATGCAGCGTCCGTTTCCTAATTCTTTTTTTTTTTTTTTTTTAACATTTGGATTCAAACGTTGTGTTACAAAACAAAGAAAGTCCACAGGAAGAAAGATCTTATGAGCAACAACGCCAAACAAGCGAGCATCAGGAAAGACCAAAAGGGCCAACAAAGGTGGTGGTGCGAACAGTGGAGCCAAAGCTCTACACACCCTCCCATAGATCCATGACAAATTGCAGTGAACACAGGCAATAGCCGATCGGAATTGACAATGGGCGAAAAGATGAAGGAGCCAAATGATAAAGATGATGGAATGAGATGATTCGAGGGTGATAGAGGAAGCGGATGATGTGGAATTATTGCTCAAAATGGTGAGATTAGAAGCAAGAAAAGTATTAGAATGGTGAATCGTGATGAGCAGAGACGTGGAAATTGAAAATTGCAGACTACAGGAGGAGAAAGGAACAGAAGAAAGCAAAGAAAAAGCATGGACTACCACTGACCCTAGCAACAACTAAGGCTTGGGATGACGTAAATTGAAAAAAAAGGGTGAGAAAGACTCTGACCGGAGGAGACAAAACCTCTCACAGGAGGAGAGAGACTTTGGTGCTTATAGTTAAACTCAAATTGTTTTCACCGACCAAATCAGTTAATTGGACGTGGGTAAACCGACTTGGGTCGTCTCATGTCAGTTGCGATTTACTCATTCCAACGGGCATTTGTTTGGTTATGGTTCCACCTTACGTTTTGATTACTAAATCAATTCCACCACTACCCATTCATGTGTTGTGACTCAATAAACGGACAAGACATATTTGGGCCTATTTTTTATTAAATAACACAATATTAGAAGAAACACTAACATTTTCAAAATAAATAAAAACATTTTCATAGTATCAAAAGCATTTTTGGCAATGTGTGAGATCATGATTTTTTTGGCCAATGATTAGTGGCAAGAAGGACTGGAATACTCGAAACCCATGGAGCACAGTCTGGTAGGCTAGGCTTAACCCTATTAAAGATATTACTTGTCTCTCAAGTAATGAAACCCTAATTAAAGTCAAATTAGGATATCTTAGGGATTAGGCAACATAATTAAGATTCTAGGAAGAATGGGTATCTTATTCTAGATTTCCTCTTAGATAGTCTCCAGATTTGATGAAGATTACTCTCAAGGTCCATATAAATACACTAGCTTAGGTATTAAAGAGGATCAATCTCTCTATATCTCTCACTTGAACTTCTATACACATATTCTCTCTATACCTAATAGAGGCTCGCACACTGCCGTCTACGCATCGACATGTCACTGGAGAACTCTTCTCCCAATGCCCCGGCTATTCGTAAAGGATGGTTTACTCCGTTTTTCTTTAGAACTACGTTGTGGGTTGATTCTCATTCCCAAAGATATGTAAGCAGTCCTATTCGGATTCAACCACACCCCCAGTTAAAGTGTGGGCCCCCAAAACCCAATGTCGTAGGATCAAATCCTACATAGCGTGATTATGTTCTTGTTAGGTCTGATTACAATGAAATAACTTCACTAATCACACCCCCAATTAACCTCATTCTCTCCTCGTTGGTGACCATGGGCTAATTCGACTGGATTTTGCCTCTATTTGCGAATGTGTGCGAATATAGTTACAACACAATATTTAGCCGAAAAAGTTGAAAGTGCTTTAGAATAAACACACACGATTAAGAGCTCGTTTGGATGTGATTTTAAAATGACTGAGAACGCTTTTAGAGAAAATATTCTTGGATTTCAAAAGCACTTTAACACTACTACAAAATGGGCTTATAGTGTCAGTAGGTAGCGTCGGTTTAATATAATATAGTGGCGGAAAAGACAGTTGCGACACTAACTGAACATAACGTCGGATTTACTGTCGTTTATAAGCGTCATAAAATGTTTACGTCGCTTTTAAACCGACGTAAAAATTTAATGTCGCTTAGAACCGACATATATTTTAATATTTTAATAATTTTTAAATACTAGCGTCGGTTTTAATAATTTTTAAACCGACGTAATAATTTTTAAATACTAGCGTCGCTTAAAAGCGACACAAAATATTGTTTTTAAATATTTTAAATACTAGCGTCGGTTCTGAGCGACAGAGTGATAGTCTTTATATGTTCTACCCCGTGTTTTTTTCTCTCTCTCTCTCTTGCATTTTTCTTTTGTTCTTCCTCTCACATTTCTCTCTTGCGTTTTTTGCTTTCTCCCCGTACCTGTTCTTTCTCTTGCACATTTCTCATTTGCACAGTAAGTTTTTCTAACTTCTAATATTTTAATTTTCTCCTCTTATATTTAATTTTTATTTACAATTTATTTTTGTAGGGAATTTATTTCAGCTTCTTGAGTAAAGAATTGATCGACGAGGGAATTCTTCCATAATTCAGGTTTCTATCTCTAGATTCTTTAATTTTTAAATTGTATAATACACAAGTTTATTTATTTAAAAAATATAGTTTAAGTACTTAGATAAATTTCTACTATTTTTGTTTAATTAATTTATATTTAGTCGAATTAATTAATTTTGTCACTTGAATTGTTATGAGAAAATGGTAATGAATAATTTTTATAAGCATTTATGTTAAATTAACAATATTAAATATAACATAAACTTATAATATTTGGTAATATAAGAATATATTATGCTAAATTAATTTGTTTTGCATTGTAATTGTTATTTTAATTTGTTGTTGTTTTAATTTGTTTTTGTTGTTATTTTGATAACTTTGATAACTTTTGGTTCGTATTTATTAGAATGAATTAGATAAGCATAATTTTGATAACTTTTAGTTGTTATTTTAATTTGTTTTTACTATAATAGGTGTTGAAAATTAAATGATTGCAATCGTGATAGAGTTCGAGGGTTGAAAGATAGAAATTGAAAATTCTAATAGTTATGCCTACATGATAGGGATTGAAAGATTGTAGAGATCTTATTGTCAACGTAATATTTTGCCCTAGTAAAGTGGTAAAACATGGACAAGAGTTGGTTGACAATACCTCGAAATTTGGAAGCATATACAATTGGAATTAATTTGTTTTTGGATCAAGCGGTTGCGAATGGTGTTGGCTCCGATAAGTTTAGATGTCCTTGCAAAAGATGTTGTAATCGATATACTTTTGTTAGGAACACATTTGTTGAACATCTCGTATTGTATGATATGGATAAAGATTATAAAAACGCTTGGTAGTGACATGATGGTGAGCCCAACATTGGAGAGCAAAATGTCGGATAATTTGAAATATTTAGGCGGGAATTTTCCCGCTTGTTTTGCACGTGGAAATGGATTGGGAAGCAGAATATCAGATGTAGTGTAGGTGTTAATCGAGGCTAGCTTCATTTAATTCGACGCCGCAAAATGTCAAGTGAGTGGTGTCGGTTGAGCCGACGGGAATATGAATAGGAAGAGGGATGTCAGGTGTGTCAGATGTCGCGTCGGTTATAGCCGATGAGATAGTCACTTGAGAAGAGGAATTTCAGTCAGTGATGGTGTCGACTGTAGCCGACGGGATAGTGACTTGGGAAGAGGAATGTCAACCAGTTTGTCAGGTGTGTTAGACATAGTGTCAGTGTTAACCGACGCCAACTTTATTTAACTTGACGCCAGGTTCATTTAATTCAACGTCAGGTACATTCACTGTCAGTTTTAATCGACGCCAGCTTTTCATCCATATTTAAATCTCTTTCTTCCCCATTTCATCCGTGCGTCCATTTTCCTCTGCGTTTAATTCCTTCTTCCTCATGCGTCCCTTTCTTCCCCATTTTAGTTGTTTCTTTCTCCTTCTCATTCCAATACCTTTTGCCATGGATAAACATATCGTAGATCAACATTCTGAGCAACACCAATTTGAAGAGGAAGAATTCGAAGCTGGTTCATTTTTAAATTATTATTATTATCTTCAATTTGTGTTTTGTATTTTAGCTAATATTATGCTTAAATTGAAAATTGGTTTTTGTTTCTTGGTTTTAATTGTTTGTCCTATATTAATAAGTAACATCTTAACGGAAGAAGCATGGGAAGAATATGTATGGGTTGTACATTTTTAATAAATGTAGTTAATTTTAAATTTAAAATATTTTTAAAGAACCAGTTCTTGCACTTCCACCCGACAATATATGTTGTATATTATATGTGTAATGGCTGATATAAAATGTTTGTTACGGTGGATAATTGTTAGTGTTTGGTATTAATGTTTGTTTAGGCATATACACTAAATATGGTGTTAATTATTTTCTTGTAAACTTTTTTTAATTATTATTAGTCAAAAACCGAGATAGCTTTTATATATTTTTTATGGGTAAATTACATAATAACCTCTCAGGTTTGAGGTCTATTACAATCACATACAATAACTTCAAAACATTTCACTTTCATACATCAACTACTATTTTATTTCAATATAGTACCTCTGTTACATTTTCCATCCATTGATCCATTAAGAGCTGACATGGCTGCCACCTGTGTGCCACATGGCAAAAAAAACTTTTTTTTTAACCAATTTGAGCATATGAAGACACCAAGAGTTCCTGGTCGAACCTAAAATCGACGACGACTCCGATCACCTGACAGGCCATGTTCGAGCTCCACCAACGCCACTAGACGGTGCCGTTGCTTCGGATCGGCGTTGGTCGATAAGAGAAGAGCGTGGCAACCTGAGGCGGTGAGCGAGTCGCCCTAGGGAGTGAAGACTAAGAGGAAGAAGACAATCACTATGTCGAAGAATGCAGCTGAGATAAGGTTCAGGAGGCGCCAATGTCGTGGGCTCCGCTTCGATGCGAGCAGGTTCAGGTGACCCATTTCGGGTTCAGATCAAAGAGGTTTCGGATTCGATTAAATTGGCATCTGAGTCGGTTTTTTTTTTTTTGGAGAAGATTCAAGTTTTTTTTTTTAAAAAAAATTATTATTTTTGCCACGTGGTACACAGGTGGTAGCCACATTAGCTCTTAACAGATTAATGGATGGAAAATGTAACGGAGGAACTATATTGAAATATGTTTTAAAGATGTTGTATGATGTAATAAACCTCAAACCAGATGTGGTATTATGTAATTTACCCATATTTTAAACACCCTCAACATCACGTGGCCACACTTTTGCTTGTTTGTTGCTGTAATGAAGAGAGTTACATATACATAAAAGCACCCTCTTAGGTTTTAATTTCCTTTCATATAACCCCTTGAGTCAAAATTTTGCATATAAATTTACTAATTTACCCTTATAAATTAGAAAACTCTATTTATTGTTGAAAAAAAAGTCTATAAATATATATATCAAAGTTAAAATAAGACAATCTTTCACTCTTTCTCTCTCTCCCCCTCTGTGTACAAAATTCAGAGAGGAAAATTTTAACTTCTGGAGATCGAAACTAGTTTTGCTCCTCACTCACAAAACCCATTTTCCCGGAAACTTTATATTTTCTGCAGAAAACCCATTTTTTTTCGCGTTTTCCCAGAAACTTTATATTTTTCGGGAAGTGAAGAAAGTATGGGAATTGCAAACGTGAGGGGGTTTCGTGAAAGTTCAATATACATCAGGGGTGTTAGTGTAATTAACCCTCACATTAATCTATTTATAGTTACTGACTAACAGTATTAGTTATGCAAAGTTATGTTTTATGGCTAAAACTTACCTAATAAGGTCTATAGTTTTTGCATGTAAGTCTCTCCCTCGTGTTTTAGGCAAATTGTTTCGGATTGAATTAAATTATTGCAAAGATTGTCTATAAATCGAGACTTACAAAATAGATGGTTGAGGTTCGATGTAGAGTGGGACCCTCAACTAATCCCAATTTTTTAATTAAAAGTGGGGATTTCTTCCCTTAAATGGCCTATATATTTTTGTGTGCATTCAAAGTTATGAACCCATGTATATATTTGCGCATTTATTGCTTTGTACCTATACATATCCTTTTTTTTTTTTTTTTTTTTACTATAACGGTCGATAGTGTATTCATAGATTGGAAAGTCCAATCCGGCTTTAGTTCAGGTAGTACATCGGATTTAACAAAAAACTTCATAGCCAAGAGATTACATACAATCCTCGACCGGAAGGTCCACAATAAAGTTCCCCGGGGGGAAGTGGGGTCGCAGCCCATTCACACTGACTACCAATCACTAAGCTATAGCGAGCTAGCCTATGTGCTACGGTGTTGGCTTGGCGAAAGACATGGTTAACTAAATCTTCAGTGATCGAGGGGAGAAGTGCTTTTGTGTCTTCCACCATTTGTCCAAGAACTGAACAATTGGGGGGAAGGGTCTGAGAGTGCCCCAACAATATGAAGAGAGTCGCCTTCAATTAATAAGTTTGTAAAACCCTTTGTCGCTGCCTATATCACTGATTCCCTAGCAGCCAAGGCTTCCACATGTATCGGGGAAGGCTTCCTACTTGTATGTCTTATTGGGAACTTAGTTTCACTATGACACAATGCTAGAATTCTACCAGCAGGAAGGGGA
>JAOTRO020000035.1:659337-675092 GCA_028566515.2 Pyracantha coccinea | reverse complement strand
CATGGCTTACACGAGCCAATGGGCAAAAATACTTATGTGAGATGCACATGGTTCACTATACAACTTAATAGAAAAGATAGGTGACAAAATACAAGGCATGGGATGTTTTAACCTTAGCTATGCATTGTAGCTAGCTAAACTAAGAATAGTCAAATGAACTTTTCTAGAAAACTTGAAATCCAAGGTACTTGTTGGGACCAAATTCGCTTAGCGCCTTGTGTAGAAGAAATGATCGACCTCAACTACCTACAAAACAATAAACAACTGTGAGCAAGCCTAAGATTGAGGACCGGGGGGAGGAAATGTGTGCCGTCCAAAGACTCTCTGACAGTCAAGTTAGTGAATAGTTTTAGACTCAAGCATTAGTCTAGAGAATTCAAGTGATTAGATTGTGTTACCATAGATGAATCCTAGATTGGTGTATTTATATCGTGGGGAGAAAGAACTTTTTAGGATATAATCCTTGTTCTAAGCGAGGAGAATCTTAAAGGATATCTAGGAGTAGATATTGCACCCTCTTAGAAGTTATGATTACTTAAGGTGCACGCCAATTCCTAGATTGTAGGAACTCCGAGACTTAAACGATTTGATCGTGTCCATATCTGAATTAGATTGCGTATCTTGTGGAACAAACATGGTTATCTAGCGGAGTCGCTAGGACTCCGCGTATTGTCCCGGAATAGATAGATGGTGGCACCGCTGCTTCGTCTGATCCAACTCCTTTCGAAGTTGGTGAGTCCATGATCGAACTTTTGAAATATCTGTATTCGGATCAGCCTTACTCCGGCTCTAGAAAATCATGGTCCTATATTTGCTCCTAACTATGCATCGGAGAGGCAACTTGTTCCCCTTGAGGATGGATTGTTACCCAAAGACCATATCTTTCGGAGTAAACTAGAATACATACCGTTTGGTCTTTTATCTTCCCGTGTTCATCTGACACTTGGCGTTAAAATGGGGTAGTTGAGTCACTTCAATTTCTGTCAAGAAACCTCGAAAATTGTGCAAAATCAATTGTAATGATGACGGATGCTTCCATTTCGTGTGTACGCTTCACAAAAATCAATTGCGTGTTTCTTCATGGGGCTTCGATCTTTGCACATGTCAATCTCAAGACGATAGACTTTTCACATTCAACGGCAAGATCCTCCAGTGACTTAGTGAAATTCGACGATATGATGGTAATTTTATTGATAACGAAAAAATAAGTTACACCTAATCAAGGGGGGACATAAACCTTACCCTTAAAAAAACAGAGACAACAAAAAGGAGTACATGAAAAAAGAAGGGGGGACATAAACCTTACTCTTCTAGAAACAAAAACAACAATGATACAAAGCAAAAAGGGAGGACATGAAACCTAACCCCTCTAAAATCAAACATAAACTTCTAAACCTGCAAAACAAGTCAAACAACACCATACAATTAGGAGAAAAAAAAAAAGAAAGTGAGATAAACCCGGATGCTGACATGCACATTAATTTGAGAAGCGGTAGCCAGGCAAGCCAACATAGTCTAAAAACAAAGTAGCACGAGCCGCCATCGGAGCAGAATCATGCCATGTTAAAGATGGAGAAGACAAGCCCATGTTAGCAAAATTGTCTGCAACAAGACTTCCTTCGCGATATATGTGAGATGCGTAGAAAGTCATTTTCTGAATGCGATCCAAAAAAATAGACCATTGCGTACGGAGAGGCCAAGGAGGATCAAAATTAGACGATTGAAGAGCAAAAATAACACTAAAACTGTCATTTTCCAACCAAAGACAATGTCAATCTCGTTGATATGTAAACTCTACACCAATAATAATTGATGATAACTCTACAAAAAAAAAAAGAGTTGTGATGACCAATCCAACCGTCTAAGCAAGGTGATTGGTAAACAAATAGAGAAGGAAAAAAAGGGACAATGTATTTAAACACATAACCCACCGATGATCATCTATACAATGTTATGACTCACCTATTTTAAAGAGTATATCCAAGTTAGATAGTATTACTAAAACAAGACACATTAAGGTTTGAGATTTTAAGTGAAAATGGAAGACCTAGTGGTGTCAATAATGAATTCTACATTGATGAGATGAGGGATTATGCAAAGGCTTAAAGAGGTTCGGTTACTCCTCGTATTGCCAAGTGGTTTTATGGTGAAACCTCAACTTTTTTTATAGTATCAGAGTAGATTGTCCCACGTGTGAAGTCAAACAGCCACACGCGCTTCACGTCACCTGGTTGTGTTGTCCTCGTATTATGCTTGAAAATTCACCACACATAGGGGGCGTGTTAAGAATGAATCTCACATTGATGATAGGAAAAACCATGCAAGGGCTTACAAGAGATTACACTCCCTATATTACTAATTGATTTTACGGTGAAAACTCAATTTTCTTCACCTGGTGCTCGAACGCACTGCGCTCAGCACTAAACTAAGGTGGTGCAGATGGCTAATTGACTAGATAGAAGTTAGAACCGTAGAGATGGGTGGATGGCCAGTCAAATACTGAAAACGTAAAAACCACACACGGGTGGCACTGTTCGCAATCCCATGGTACAGAACAGGATTTTCATGTTCTCTCATGGAATGCTTTTCCATCTGTCATTACGTATTCTCCTTATAAATTTTTTTCTCACATCCACAGAATGACAGTGATGCAAGAGTGACGAAAGTTGCGTTAGACTCGGATCCTGTCTCCAATGGTAAAAGCTTACATTCTGCAATGCACACACAAATCTTGGTCCCCCTCCCCCCTCCCTTCTCTCTCCTCTATTCTAAAAAGCAAAAGCTCTTTCGCCAATGAATAACTGCGACTGTTAATTACTGCTAGCCAAATTCCCTCTCTCCCTCTCTCTCTCTCTCTCTCTCTCTCTCTCTCTCTCTCTCTCCAGGGATATGGATGACAATGGACCTCCAGATCTCCGGCATCTGATGGCCTCAAAAACCCAGTTTTGTAAGCCCGTACAATTCCCAGAGCAATTTTCAGTACACCTCAATCTCACGCCTCCACCGCCACCGCCGCCCCATTATCATCACCACCCCATAGCTGTAGGCAGTGAGATTGTTGCAGCTGCTGGTTTGCTTGATCATCATCGTTATACTAGTATGATCACTACAACTGCTTGTCATCCTAGTATTACTATTAGTGGTAATGCTTCTGCTGCTGCTGCGATGTATGGGATAGAGTCGGAGCATGGATGGACTAACATTGATGGAGCAAATAATAATAATAGTAGATGGCCAAGACAAGAAACTCTTACTCTTTTGGAGATTAGATCTGCTTTTGATTCCAAGTTCAAGGAGACTAATCAGAAGGGACCCCTGTGGGATGAAGTCTCTAGGTATACCCTATTGCTTCTGTTCTTAATTTGTATATACTAATTTCTTTCTCAATTCTTTTCATCAACACAAAAAATATGGAGAATGAGGTCACTACAACCAGCTGAGGTGTTTTCTTCTTTCTAATTTCTTGTAATATTTGTCATTTTTTCATTAATTAAGATGGATGTTCATCTTTTATTTCAACATAAACAAAAGAGAAAGAAATTGAAAGTGTTAAATTTCAATTATTTTACTTCTGAAATCCTAGCTAGCCTACTTATTGTTTCATATATTAATGTTATTTTCTTAGATACTGTCAGGCTTTTTTTATGAATTAATGTTTGATATTCTGAGATAATTTAGTGCATGAAAATGACAAAGTATTTGAGTTAACTAGAGATCGACCCAGGTCTTCTTTTTTTATTCTTTTTCTGGTTTTGGTATGCAAATTGACTGGTCCAAGACCAAGAGTAGTTTTCTCGTTGAGAGGCCTTCTTGTTCAATTAGGGCAATGGAATCTGCTTAACTCCTAAAAAAGGCCATACATTTCATATGACATCGATGTAAGGTGGAATACTGTTATTAATTTACACCTTAAGTAACTGAAATTCTTAAACTGAAAATTCTAGCTGAATATATAGTAATCTCAATGACTTATAGTCTATATAAAAGGAAGGAATGGTGTGGCTATCTTGATAATATAACAATATATAATTTCTACACGATCATATCTTAATTTAATATTTTGAGGATATGAGAAATTAAGTACATGAATATTTTGTTTATAATTTTAATAAAATCTGTTCCTGTTGTTCTATTTTCTTGATGTATAGGATAATGGCTGAGGAACATGGATTCCAGAGAACTGGGAAGAAATGCAAGGAAAAGTTTGAGAACTTGTACAAGTACTACAAGAAAACCAAGGAAGGGAAATCTGGGAGGCAAGATGGGAAGCACTATAGGTTCTTTCGTCAGCTTGAAGCAATTTATGGAGATCATCATCAAAGTAGCAATCAGTCCTCCATTTACGGTAGATCAAACCCTCTTCTTTGTCACACTACTCCAAGTGGCAGTTTTGACCTAGATCAAAACCAAGAAGAAGTAGTTGTGCAAGACCAAAAGATTATAAGCTGCGAGAGCCTTAGTTCCAATAACTCAACTGAATTTGATCAAAAGTCACCCTCGGAGAACAACGATGACAGTGAGTCACTTTCAGCTATTGGTTATTTCATGATGAATCAGTCAATGGAGAGCCTTAAGAATGAGAATAAAAGTTATGCGACCCAGGTAAAGAAGAAATGGAAAGCAAAGGTGGAGGAGTTTGTGAGCTCACAAATGGGGAAGGTAATAAAGACCCAGGAGGCATTGATGGAGAAGATGGTAAAGAGTATTGAAGATAGGGCGGGTGAGAGGATAGCTAAGGAAGAAGAATGGAGGAAGCAAGAGGCGGCCAAGTATGAGCAACAAGTGCATGAGTTTTGGGCTAAGGAGAGAGCATGGGTTGAAACTCGAGATGTCGCAATAATGGAGGCTCTAAGCAAATATAAAGGCCAAGGAGCTTACAACAACAATGGCAAGGACGATATTGCAAAAGAAACTGGTAATGATAACAGGAAGAATTATCCTAGATGGACTGAACATGAAGTTGCAAGTTTAATACAGCTGAGGACTAGCTCGGAACTCACATTCCAAGAAAGTGAGCATCTGAAGGAGGAGGGAATGTGGAAGGAGATAGCTGCACAAATGGGTAGTTTGGGCTACACAAGGAGTGGAGGGGAGTGTAAAGAGAAATGGGAGAATATAAGTGTTTGTTTTAGAATGACAACAGAATGGAACAAGATGCACAAACAAGAAACGAAGACTAATAGCATGTACCTTAGTCAGATGTCTTGTTATGAAGAAGGCCAGGAAGTTTGGAATCAAAGGCAGGATGGGATGGGAGTTCAACTAATGAATGAGGGACTTTCACCATCGTGTTCTAATATGGATGTGAACTCTAGCTTGTTGCACATTCCATTTAATGGAGGAGAAAACCTGTGGGACGAGAGATACTTTCATGTAACCAACTCACCACGTGACAACCGTTAATTGGACAGGTGATGCATTTCTTGAACACGTGACACACATCTATTATACTGGTGAAAAAGAACCAGTATGGAACTGTGAAGCTCATCAGCAAGGGGAAAAGAACCAGTACTAAGTTTAGAGCAAGGTAATTAATTAATTAAAGAGACTATTTGAGTTCTCTTTATGAGTAAATATGTGACTTAATTCTTATCGTAGAGTTTTGCCAATGTATTTTGTTTCTGGAGAAAGTGCTTTTCTAATTTGTCCAGGTAAGAAAGCATTGACTGGGGGCCTTTATTAAAAGGTTAAAGTGTAGGATTATTTCCTCATGGTCTTTGTTGATTAATTTGCTTTCTGAATGGATGTGTTCCTAATCAAGCAAGTAAGGTTCCTTAACCCCAAAAAAAAAAAGTCACTTTGACAGTTTGACTACATATCGTGTTATATAGCATGATTAATAACTATTTGTGTTTTGAACTGCAAAACTACTTCAAGATATATAATTAATGTTTTCTAATAGCATTTGTGATAAATAGATAATTAAGTATTCTAGAACATCATTACATACGTAGTTGCTTCTTCACAAGCATTAACTCTAAAATGCATATGTAAGAAGGACGTACTTGGGGTTTTAGTTAGTTACACACACACACACACACTCGCTCTTAACATAAGAACCACTATGCAAGAAGGACGTACTTGGGGTTTTTATGAAAATTTGAATATGTTACTAATAAAAAAAAACTACTACGAAGCACTCAAGTTTTTAATGAAATTGATACTGCGTTGCACTTGGATTCTTAATGAAATTTGTACATAGTTATAAACAAATTCCTACTAATATGTATGTGTAAAAGTTTTATATAGAATCATCAGGATATAGAGTATATATATATATACTATCATTTCGAAAAAGGTACAAGCTCCTCATTTGGGTTTGTTATTTTTATTGTTTTAGAGCGTGTACTTCTGATTTAGGTTCTAAAGTGTTGGGAAAAGATTGATTAATATTGATTACCAATTACGTTGATCAGTACTTAATTAGTACATTGTCAATATTTTTGTTTGCATTTATTTATATTTGATTGCTTTTCAGTAATATTGATCAAATACTAATGATAATCTCATGTGTCGGTATCTCACTGCCTTAATTGCATGCACCACGATTATTTGGTTTAACCTGATTATTTCCTTATGAATTTTTATGGTTTCTGGCCAAAAACAAATTGATCAACATCCACAAACCTAGGGCTACCAAAGGTCATAGATTAAACATCGAACAAGAAACCACAATATTTTGAAAACTCAAGGAGAAAGTGAGGAAAGAACCGATAAACCCATGTGTAAAAAAATATTATCAACAGAGTTAGCTTCTCAGAAAATATGCTCAATACCTTAATTAAGGTTTCTTGCGATTGCATGCATGTACCCAATTAATTGCTCATATTCACAATTTACATCTTACAGTTGAATAGTAGAGACATATTGGTCATCAGATACTGAGTTACTGACAGTAAAGTCATGCATGGATTCATGGAAGCACGTGGCAGCACGTACCTTCACACCATTTGTAAGTAAATAAATTTTGTTTATTTACTGGGTAACTGAAGCCATACGTTACCCGGGCAGGGGAACACCTACGGTAAAACCCGTCCTTTCATGGAGATCAGCAGCTCGCCCAGGCTGGGTCAGCCGCATGAACCCCTTGATATGTATGTACGTCAATACCAAGAATTTTGCAATTAGAATCCGAGGTAGTAATAAAATCAGCTTTAGATTTATCTTACCAGGAGGCAGGAGCTAAAAGGGATTCTTCACATATTTTAGACCAATTTGAACTCTGCAATGTGTTATGCGTTTGTTTGAAAACTTTGACAGTGCGTTAATTGCTAGCTAATACAAAGTTAATTAGAAATCTGATGAATGGTGAGCGGAAGCCCAAGCCTAACAGCTACGTGTTTGATTTTTATTATAGAGAAACTCTCTTTAAAAAAAAAAAAAAAAAGAGAAGATCCAACCTGAATAACAATGAGTCTAATTATTAAAAGGGCAGTTGATAACTTGATATATTCATTTAGTGTTCAGTTTTCATTTTACTTATAAAAATAAATAAAAAATAAAAAAATAAAAAAACTGAAAACTTGTTCTTTGGATCACATGAGTAAAAGGAAGAGCATGTGATTGTGTTTTAGGGAATAAAACTGGTGTTGGTGATTTGAATTGTGTATGCATGTTGAACATATCCATTGAATTAGGAATTGAAACTGCATGCTTTTGTAGCATTTTGGTTGTAAACTATATGTTATTGTTTGTCATTTCACGAGTTTCATAGCTTATCATCTATTTTGTGTAACACGATACACCTCCGCATAATGTAGCAGTCTTTCTGGCAATGTTTTAGATTAGTGGTTCAAGGTGATGAGAGATTTTTCAGTGTGACCGTCACATGAGGTGGTACACCACGTGTCGTTATATAAATGGTGAGATATGTGTGCTAAAAAGTTAATAACTTAAAAAATAAAATTTTCTACCACTTACATAAAAACACATGATATACTATCCGTATTCCCGTCACAACTAAAAATTTCTCCGAGGTGAGGGACTAAGCTTAGTTTAGCGTGCTGGCAATGACACCTAAAAGTAGGGTTTGCTACCCTTTATTATTATATTTAGATTACTAATGCCTCAATTCGTTGTTGAACTAGTGTTTGTTGTAACTGTTGTTGATTCTATGATATAATGTATGTATGAGTTTTAATAAACTCTTCGTACTTATTGTACTGTTACATCCTGATATCGCGCGTCAATTTTATGGTATCTTGAGACCCGGCGTAACATCTTTCAATCCTTTTCAAAAAGAAGAAAATAAATGTCATTTACATAAGATATTCATGTGCACAACAATGCCATAATCGTCTCCTCTCGCCTCTCTATTCTGTCCTTCTCATCGCCACCACGACTGTTGTTTGGAGATCAATTACAAGCTTTGAGAAATAGGTTCGGAATACTGTCCTCCCCTCTTTTGCCTCACCTAAATCATCCGAAAAAACTTAACCGTATCGATTTCTTCCGATCGACCAAATCGGTTAACTGAAAGTCGGTAAATTGACTTGGCCGTGTCAGTGCCGGTTGCGATTTACTCATTCCTACAAGTGTTGGTTGGTTTGTGATTCCGCCTTACATTTCAGTTACCTATTGGATTCCACCACTAGCCACACAGGTTTTGTGACACAATGAATGGGGCACATCGAATTGTGCCGAATTTGCAGCGGCCCATTTGTCGCGTTAGATAAGACTTGGACTTATAGAATGGGATCGCAGGTTTTATCTTATTGAGGCCTATTTGATTAAATGGCCCAATATTCGAAGAAGCACCATGAAAGTGTTTTTATAAACTTTCACAGCGTTTTCTGATTATCAAAAGCAGTTTTGACAATATTTAGCCGAAAATGTTAAGGATTCATTTAGAAGTGTAAGCGTTTTTGGTGATAGAGTAATGCTAGAAAGGTTAAATTTATAGATTAAAATTGCAAACTAAATGATGTGCCATCAAGAAGAAATGAGCACGTTTATCAACGTTTAAGTAATAATCCAATTATCAACTTCCATATCATTTAGTTTACAAAACTTAGTCTCCCTAGCATTACTCTTGATGATATTTAGTAAAAATTCAAGTGGATTTTATAAAAACACTTTAAATGCGTCCTGTAAGAAAAACAAATAGGATGCTTCTTCCAAAAAAAAACACTTAATGTCGTAAAAAAATTATTGGAATTGAATGCCTATATGGTTTAACCAAAAGTGAAAAATAAAAAGGACTAGAAATAGTCATATTGTCAGATTTTGTTTTTGTATGGCATGTTTTTCAACATGTGTTAATTTCCTTTGTAGACTTTTGCACGTAAATGGCTCTATATAAATAGTATGCAGTGTATGATCAAACAACACATAATATCAAGAGCGAAAACAATAATACCAATATCCCTTTTCTATCTTTACCTACATCATTTGTGTGAGACGATTACAAAAAATAAATAGTATGATACATTGCATCCATTCCACTTCTATCTCTAGTAAATGTTATCTCTCTTTCAATTTTCCCTATTTATAACACTTAAATTATTTTTAGAACCCAAAATTAATTTCACCAAAAACGCTCTATTAGTTACTTTAAAAGCACTTGCCAACGTGCTCTAAAAGTACTTCTGAATTTTTTTTTCTTTTTAAACATTTAAAGCTGTTTCTAGAAGATGTGGTAGAGTCAAGTTTCACGTCAACAGAATTGCAAATAAAAATCCAACCCACAAGTTACTAAAAAGAGTAATGCTGGAGAGACCAAATTTTTTAAATTAAATTTCAAACTAAATGATGTGATTGTAGATAATTAGATTATTAATTAAGTGTTGATGAACGTGCTTATTTCTTATTAGTGACATATCATTTAGTTTGCAATTTGATTTAAAAATTTTAGTTTCCCTAATATTACTCTACTCAAAAATACCAACTGCAAGGATACACAACACACAAACTTACCCTTAACTAACAAATAGTTAGCAGATTTAAGGACACCCACAGACTTGACCAATGCCGACTCCATAAATTTGTGTCCATCCCCATCCCCATCCCCATCCATAATATACCACCACTCACTCAACCATTGTTATCACCAATTTATTACTCTTATTTATTCATGTCTATTTCGTTTCGTTTTGCCAACAAATTCCTTTGCTACGTCTGATAAGCAATCCCAATATAGTTTGTGATAAAAAGAAACTTATACGTATTGATCTTTGGCGAATTCTATTACCGAACTTATTAAAAGTAATTTATAAACTAGAGTAATGTTAGGAAGATTAAAATTTTAAATTAAATTTTGTAAATCAAATGATGTGATTTGTTGATAACTAAATTGTTATTTAATTAAATAATGCTTATTTCTTATTGTTGATTCGTCATTTGATTTAATATTTTGGTCTATTTATAATAAACTATTGCAGGAGGAAAGTTACCAAACCAAACACGATATTGACCATAATTATGCGCCGATTAAAGCAAAACCATCAGCAGACATGCTGAACTTCTCTGAAATGTGATTAGTCATGTGATTGGGAATTGTCTCGTGTGAACTGTTGAAAGAGTTTGAAGAAAAATTTGTACTCAAGTGATAAAAATCGTTGTCCAAATCAATGGAGTAGTTGCCCGTACTTTATATCACTGTTAAAATTTGTCTGTACAAAAATTGCCAGCTTGAGAGGTAGCATTTAACAATCTACACCCACCACCAACCACACTGCTCTGCCACTGCAACTGCAAGAACCCCCTTCAAAGTAGTAGGAACGAGCCTTTATTGATCCCACCTGCAATTTCAAGCTTTGCCTATTTTATACGCATCTCCCTCTTCCCCACACCCAAACCCTTCCGTGCATTCATCAATGGCTGCTTTCTCCTTCTCCTCTGCTTCTCTTTCTTCTTACTACCACCTTTTTTTCACCCTCCTTGCGTTTCTCGTTTCTGGGTTGATCTTCGTGTTCACCCAGAAGTCCAAATCCAGGCACCCCAACCTCCCTCCTGGTCCGCCGGGATGGCCGATCGTCGGCAACCTCTTCCAATTTGCCCGCTCCGGAAAACCATTCTTCGAGTATGCCGACGATCTCCGGAAAAAGTACGGCCCCATTTTCACTCTCAAAATGGGTACCCGAACCATGATCATCCTCAGCGACGCCAAGCTTGTCCACGAAGCTTTGATCGAGAAGGGGGTCGTCTTCGCGACCCGACCCAGAGAGAACCCCACCCGAACTATCTTTAGCTGCAATAAGTTCACCGTCAACGCCTCAATCTACGGCCCTGTGTGGCGGTCCCTGCGGCGGAACATGGTCCAGAACATGCTCAGCTCGACCCGCCTCAAGGAGTTCCGAAGTGTTCGAGAAAATGCCATGGACACACTCATCAAGCGGATTAAGGACGAGGCCAAGGCCAACGACGGCGTCGTTTCGGTTCTCAAAAACGCGCGGTTTGCCGTGTTTTGTATCCTTTTGGCAATGTGTTTCGGGATCGAGATGGACGAGGAGACCGTGGAGAAAATGGATCAGATAATGAAAATGGTTTTAATCGTGCTCGACCCGAGAATTGACGATTATTTGCCGATTTTAAGCCCCTTTTTCTCCAAGCAGAGGAATAGGGCTTTGGAAGTGAGAAACGAGCAGATTCAGTACATTGTCCCGTTCATCGAACGACGTCGCCGTGCCCTCGAGAACCCAGGTTCGGATCTCAAAGCGACGTCCTTCTCCTACCTCGACACTTTGTTCGATCTCAAAGTGGAGGGACGAAAATCTTCGCCTTCGCATGCTGAATTGGTCACGCTTTGCTCGGAGTTCATAAATGGCGGCACCGACACGACAGCCACGGCTCTCGAATGGGGAATCGCTCAGCTCATAACGAATCCGAACGTTCAAGAGAAGCTGTACCAAGAAGTTAAGGCGAGTGTGGGCGACAGAAAAGTTGACGAGAAAGATGTGGAGAAAATGCCCTACTTGCAAGCTGTAGTAAAGGAGCTTTTACGAAAGCACCCTCCCACCTACTTTTCATTAACCCATGCAGTAACTGAGCCGACTACTTTGGCCGGGTACGATATACCGACGGATGTGAATGTTGAGATTTACTTGCCCGGCATATCGGAGGACTCGAAATTGTGGTCCAACCCGGAAAAGTTTGATCCCGACCGGTTTGTGTCCGGCCGGGAGGAGGCTGATATAACCGGAGTGACCGGAGTTAAAATGATGCCGTTCGGGGTCGGGAGAAGGATATGCCCGGGGTTGGGGATGGCGACGGTGCACGTTCATCTAATGCTGGCGAGGATGGTGCAGGAGTTCGAGTGGAGCGCTTACCCGGCTGGTGGGAAAATAGATTTTGCTGGGAAATTGGAGTTCACTGTGGTGATGAAGAACACTCTAAGAGCTATGATCAAGCCTAGAATCTGATTAATGAGGTGGAAAAATCTAATTAGTTTTGATATAGTACGGATAAATCGATCGGGGTCGTGATATGTAGATCTTTGTTTTTTTTTTGTTTTTGTTTTTTTTTTGTATTATGCATTGTTTTTTTTTTTTATACTTATTTTATGTTTCGGTTATTCTTTAGTATTATGTCATGGAAATAATGGATTTTACGCTTGGGAATGGAAATAAGGGTAAAATCTTGATCCAAAAATTCAGATGGAAGTAAAAATTAGACGAATATTGGGTGTCCATGAACTCTGTATATTTCAACAGAATTTAGCTTCAAATTTTGCTTTATGCAAATATAAAATAGAAAATATTTTTTTAGCATCCATCATGATCAGTACTAATCTACAATACATGATACGGTTTTATTTCTACTCATCGGTTCTCTACATTGGTTTCGAAGATTCCGTTACTTTAATCCGGTTTTTCTGTGATAGGTAAATCGGACTAGTATGGTTAGTCATCGTTTACGAGGTAAATCGGCTCTAATTAAAAAAGAAAATTGTAAAATTATCTCGCACTCTAGCTAAGACATTAAATTTCTTTGTAATCTTGTTTGTGTGTCAAGTATTGTGGAAAAAGTCTTGTATATACATATGGTGTAATTCTTGTTGGCGTGAGTCCCACTCTAATTAGGATTGTAATTATTTAATTATTGTGGAGGATTAGTACTAGTTAAAAGTGGTTAAATTTAACAAACTGCATGCTTGTGTGTTAATTAAAGTGAAAACTTGAGTCGACCTGCATTTTTAGGTACATTAAAGCAATCATATGCCGTGGTATGGCCAGTTGCTACGTACTATAAATTTTTTAAGAAGTAACTGACTGTAATATTGTGTGTTGTTTCCTTCCATTCCATGGAATTTCAGCTAGCTAGCTACCTGTTGATGAATCCCATGTGACCCCCAATGAATGTTGTTCTTGGCCGCAAAGTCACACTTCTCAACTGAATGCGACACTTGATATACATATATACACATATATATATATATATAGATGTATGTATCTTGTCTAAATTAGCTTTATCATAATACGTGGAACTCACATTTCAAGTGCAAATATAAATGAGTTCAATCACTTGAAATACAAATCGTTGACGTACTTATTTGAATGACCTTATATTCAAAATATATTAACAATAATGAAATTGTTGTACCATCATGTCGATCAAATTGTGTGACTTGGCTCGAGATCATGGCAAGTTTGTCCTTGGTCAAGCGTAACGTCGTTTCATGATGACCTTAGGATACAAATACAAAAACAAAATATTTGATACGGAAACTTTGAGTGGAAATTTGTTACTGTGAACTAAAACTAATGTAATTAAAAACACTAATCACTTTATTTTTTGTACATATGCTTACTATTCTTTACTTTTTTTCTTCTCATTTACGAGAAATTTTCATTCTCTTAAGATACTTGTTATGTGGTGTACTATTTCATGTGTAATAATATGAATGAACTTCTCATTTTTAAGTTAAGTAATAACATTATGTGATGGTGTTCCGAGTATACTAAAAATTCTCGATGCTCATCCGGCAATGTAATAGGATAATCCAAACCATAAGGACATAGCTGAAGGATTATAGCACACAAAACTTAACCAAGTTGAAAGTTTAGACATTTCATTAAATACGATGTTAGTTTAAGTGTTTAATCAAGTGAAAATACAATGGAAAATGTAACTAGTATTCTTTGACTTTGTTCCCATGGATCGAGGATTGGACGAGGGCGGAGTGATTTTACAGCAGTAGTACGAGTGGAGGTGGAATATGGACCACCATCATGCCAATATGTCTGCATTGTGGCATTCATAAGCCGAACAATTTGGTTGGCTTTTTATGTGGATATGTGTCGATATTGCATCTTGGAAAATCTGCCGTGAGTCATTATTTGTACATCGTATCTTAAAGAGATTTAATGTAACCAATTTTACTAATATTACAGTAAGTGTGAAAGTTTGAAATTATTACAATAATGTAGAGGATGTGCGAGTTTCAAATTCAAAATGCAAAACAGAAACTCAACATTTTATCTATTAGAATATTAAACCACATATAATGTTCTTGTTCTATTTATATTATAGCGTGTTATGTAAGATGTTTCGAAAAAAAAACTGAAAAATTATGTAGGGATTCACTTTGCAAGTAACCATTGCCGCAGTCCTATATGTAATGAAGGTGTTGCATTCTTATTTATTGAGAATTGGTGCTTTCTTCTGATTTACTTGTATACTTCAATAAATAATAGTGAACTGTTGTCTGACCCTAAAAATTCACCTTGAACTCATCTTTAGAAGAAAAAAAATGTAAATGAGTAGTTTGAAATACTAAAAACAATTCTCCTATATGTATTTTATGTATATTACATTTTGGTACCATGACAATTAAATAATCAAGGGTCTCCTTTGAGTTTTCGAAGATAATTCGAAAAAAAAAAGTGTTTTTCTTTAAAAGTTGTTTCACTTCATCTTCACTTAAGAGTAAGACGTCTGATATTCAACTACTGCGAATAGTGAGTTCAATATTGAATTATTATGAATAGCCTATTGTGTAGGATAGCTTCATGCTCAACTCCCCTTAAAGCCTCTCACAAAACTTTCCAAATCTCCTAATATCCCCGTTAATTCTTAAAATTGGAGCCTTTCATAAAGAGAAAATTGTAGCAATGAACTTTCAACTTTAACCCAATTGGAGCCTTTCATTAAAACGTGCAATTATGATCCTCTTCGTTAACTCTATCAAAACTTCCGTAAAAAAATGAATCAGGGTGGAAGTACCATAGCTACAATTAGGTTAAGGCTAAGAAATCATTGCTACAATTAGGTTAAAGTTGAGAGATCATTGCTATAAGTTTCTCATTTTGGTTTTTTGTAATTGCCCCTTGATTCAGTATCACGTGTGTGGCACGTTACTCATTTTAACAGAAGTTGTGACAGAGTTGACGAAAATGACTATAGATGCACGTTTTGATGAGTTAAGGGACCAATGATTATAAATTTTTAGTTAAAAGGATCATTGCCTTAATTTAGTTAAAATTGAAGGACAATTATTACAATTTTCTCAATCATAAAACTCAACCAACATTGCTGGCTGACACAAAACTTAAATTTTCTTTTTTCCAAAATTCAATGTCATCCATTTACATGCACAAACATTTACAGCGTTAGTTAACTCTCTCTGCCAATGCGTTTTGCTAACTACGAACGAATTCTCTGTACTTGCACCAGCAGCGGGAGCAGTGCATTCAAAAGCCTCTGCTTATGAATATATTTTCTGAAACAAAAATGTCAACACCTGGTTAGGTTTACATTTATGAGCAAATTTTAATCTTTCGATGTGGCACGAAGGTACAAAAGCTAAATTGGATTGA
>JAOTRO020000035.1:648405-659237 GCA_028566515.2 Pyracantha coccinea | reverse complement strand
AAATCCAACCCAAAGGTAACTCAAAAGTAGCAACAAGGATACACAAAACTGTATACAAACCAACTAAATAGTCAGCAGATTAAGGAAACACCCAGAGACTTCACCAAAGAGACAAAATTTAGAAGCGGCTCCATAAATATTTCCCCATCCCATCCATATCACTCGACCATTGTCATCAAGAATTTATTACTCTTATTTATTGCTGTCTATTTTCTTTTGCTAACAAATTCCATTGCTATGTCTCACAAGTATCATTTTATTTTGGGTCACGTAGAGAACAAAATTTTAAATTAAATTTTATAAATTAAATAATATAAATGTTGTAAATTATTACTTCAGTATTGATTCACATATTTATTTTTATTAGTAATACATTATTTAATTTATAAATTTAATCTTTCTAACGTCATTGTTTTATCAAATCTATTAAAAAGGGGAAAAGTTCCTGGCTGGATCCATAAACCTATCAATTCAGTGATCAAGATCGTCAATTGTATATCGTGCGGTCAGAAATCATTTTAAAATTTAGATTTAAAATTAAATATAAATAGTACCTAATAAAAACTGACCGCACGATATACGATAGACAGTCCGATCACAAAATTTCTAAGACCCTTAAGAAAATGATCCGGTCAGGATCCTTTTCCATTAAAAAGTAGCCTAAAAGGTATTGCAGGAGGAAAATTACCAAACCAAACACAAAAGTGGATAGAGTTATGTGCCAAATAAACAAAACCATCAATGGATATGCTGAACTTATCTGAAGATGTGATTAATGGTGTAATTCGGAATCTGCCCCAGTAGATGTGAAAAAAGATTACTCAAATAAAAATAAAAGAGTTTTTAGAATAGTAAAAATGTTATTCTTATAATCTAGTTGTAGCATTATTTGTATTATTTTTCTAATAAAGATAAGATCTACATGTGTTGACAAGCACTACTTCTATTAGAGAAATGATACAAGTGATAGTATAACTAGATAATAACTACAGCGTTACTCCAAAACTAGTTGTTCAAATTAATGGAGTGGTTGCCCATACTTTATAACACTGATGTAAAAATTTGACAAGGTTGAGAGGGTAGCATTTAACAATATACACCCACTAGCAACCACATTTTTGGGGACAGCAAAACTGAGCCCCAGAACACCCCCTCCCGACCTAAAGTAGTAGGGAGGTGCCTTTATTAATCCCACCTGTAATTTCAAGCTTTACCCATTTTATACCCATCTCTCTCTTCCCCACACTCTTCACTTCACTCTCTCTCCTCCTCTCTCACACACCTTCCCTGCATTCATCAATGGCTACTTTCTCCTTCTCCTCTGCTTCTCTTTCCTCTTACTACCACCTTTTTTTCACCCTCCTTGCATTCCTCGTTTCTGGTTTAATCTTCCTGCTCACCCACAAGTCCAAATCCAAGCACCCCAATCTCCCTCCCGGTCCGCCGGGATGGCCGATTGTCGGCAACCTCTTCCAGTTTGCCCGCTCCGGAAAACAATTCTTCCAGTACGCCGATGATCTCCGGCAAAAGTACGGCCCCATTTTCACTCTCAGAATGGGTACCCGAACCATGATCATCCTGAGCGACGCCAAGCTCGTCCACGAAGCGTTGATCGAGAAGGGCGCGGTCTTCGCCACCCGACCCAGAGAGAACCCGACCCGAACAATCTTCAGCTGCAACAAGTTCACCGTCAACGCCGCTGTCTACGGCCCGGTGTGGCGGTCCCTGCGGCGGAACATGGTGCAGAACATGCTCAGCTCCACTCGCCTCAAGGAGTTCCGAAGTGTTCGAGAAAATGCCATGGACACACTCATCGAGCGGATTAAGGCCGACGCCAAGGCCAATGACGGCGTCGTTTCGGTCCTCAAAGACGCGCGCTTCGCCGTGTTTTGCATCCTTTTGGCAATGTGTTTCGGGATCGAGATGGACGAGGAGACCGTGGAGAAAATGGATCAGATAATGAAAACGGTTTTAATGGTGCTGGACCCGAGAATCGACGATTATTTGCCCATTTTAAGCCCCTTTTTCTCCAAGCAGAGGAAGAGGGCTCTGGAAGTGAGAAACGAGCAGATTCAGTTCATTGTCCCGTTCATCGAACGACGTCGCAGGGCGATCGAGAACCCAGGGTCGGATCTCAAAGCGACGTCGTTCTCCTACCTCGATACTCTGTTCGATCTCAAAGTGGAGGGACGAAAATCTTCGCCTTCTCATGCTGAATTGGTCACGCTTTGTTCGGAGTTTGTGAATGGCGGCACCGACACGACGGCGACGGCTCTCGAATGGGGAATTGCTCAGCTCATAGCAAATCCGGACATTCAAGAGAAGCTGTACAACGAAGTTAAAGCGAGTGTGGGCGACAGAAAAGTTGACGAGAAAGATGTGGAGAAAATGCCTTACTTGCAAGCTGTAGTGAAGGAGCTTTTACGTAAACACCCTCCTACCTACTTTTCACTAACCCATGCAGTAACTGAGCCTACTACTTTGGCCGGGTACGACATACCGACGGATGTAAATGTTGAGATTTACTTGCCCGGCATATCGGACGACTCGAAATTGTGGTCTAACCCAGAAAAGTTCGATCCCGACCGGTTTGTGTCCGGTAGGGAGGAGGCGGATATAACCGGGGTCACCGGAATTAAAATGATGCCGTTCGGGGTCGGCAGGAGGATCTGCCCGGGGTTGGCCATGGCGACCGTGCATGTTCATCTAATGCTGGCTAGAATGGTACAGGAGTTCGAGTGGAGTGCTTACCCGGCTAGTGAGAAGATAGATTTTGCTGGAAAATTGGAGTTCACTGTGGTGATGAAGAACACCCTTAGAGCTATGATCAAGCCTAGAATCTGATTAATTAGGTGGAAAAATCTAATAAATTTTGATATAATATGGATATATAGCGTGTATCATATGTACATCTTTCTTTTTCATTTTAATCCGTATCATGGATCACCGTTTCGTATTGTTCTTCGTTTTATGTCTTATGTTTTGGTTATTTTTAAGCGTTTATGGATTTAAAAAATTATTTTGTTGTACTTTAAGGAATAATTAATTGTAAAATAAAGCAGTTTGAGCATTTGATATGAAAAATAGTATAAAAGCGTTTGATAAATTTTAATGTAAAGTGATATAATTGTTTTGCTAACAAAAATGATCCCCCCCCCCCCTTTTTTTTTGTTGTTGTAGTTTTAGTTTTAGTTATTCTGTAGTGTTATTACACGGTAATAATGGATTTTACTCTGGGGAATGGAAATGGTAGTAGAATCTTGATCTACAATTTCATATGGAATTGAAAAAATAAAAATATTACTCTTATTATATATTTGTGTATTATTTCTCTAATAAATATGAGATCTACATGTGTTGGTGGACTCCACCTCAATTAGAGATGTTGCACAATTAATGGTATTAATATGTGGCAAGTGTAGCCACTGTTCTAAAAGTTCCGCCTAGTACCGCCTAGGCAGGGTTAGGCGGCCGGCCATCATCCCAATTAATCTCTAGGTATTTGAAAATTAAGAAAATGCACCTAGAACTGTTTAGGCATCCCTAGACCATCTAGGCGCCTGCTTAGGCACCCATTTAGATCGCAAATCTCACTCAAATAGAAAATATATCACTTTCATTTTGCTTTATGTTCTAATATTTTATAATCTATATATCATTCTATTTTTCAATTTATGTATCTTATGTGTTTTTAAGTATAAACAAATACTTATTTACACGATATAGGCCACAACCCACTGCTCAACTAACGCCTAATGTTTTTTAGAACTTTGAGTGTAGCACTACTCTAAAAATATTATACAAATATTGGATATCCATCGCTTTTTTTTTTTTGGCCAACTACTTCTCCTATTAAGTTCATTTAAAATCTTGCTTTGCACAAGTATAACATGTAAACGTTTGTTAAGCGTTGATCGTGCTTAGTACCAATATCTACAATACATGATACATTTTCACTGCTACTTTTTTATTCTCTACATTGGTTTCGAAGCTTTTCGTACGAGATAAATTAGCTTAGTTTAATGAAGAAGGCAAATTGTAAATAGTCTTGCACTCTAGCTTAATTAAGACGTTTAAATTTTTTTGTAATCTTAAGTTCCTTGTGTGTCAAGTATTGCGGAAAAAGTCGTACTTTTTGATGTGATACTTTATATATGTGCGTATCTTTCCTAAACTTAGCTTTATCAATTCCTCAGCCTTGTTTTAATGTTGTTGTTTTCGGACAAGTGGTATGAAAAGCGAGAATCGCTGAGTACAAGATCTCGAGTGCAAGATGTAAATGAGTTAATCATTTGAAATTGTTTATGTATTTATTTCAAAAGATATTAGCAATAATGCAATTGTTGTACAATCAACCATCGAATTATGTGAGTTGGCTCGAGATCATGGCAAGATTGGCTATGGTCAAGCGTAGCATCATTTCATGATGACCCTTATGATACAAATACATCAAACAAAAACGTTTGATACAAAAATTTGTTATTGTGAACTAAAACTTTTATGTGCTCATAGAATACTTGTTACGAGATGTATCATTTCAAGTATTATATAATATGAGTGAATTTTTCACTTTTGAATAAAATAATAACACCATGTAATAGTATTTCAAGTATATTAAAAATTCCGAATCTTCATTTAACAATATAATAAGATAATCGAAACCGTATACTTTAGGAACGTAAGTAAACGATTACTTCACACACAAAACTTAAACAAGCTTTTTGAGAGAAAAAACTTAACCAGGTTGAGAATTCAGACATATTCCTTTAAAAGAAGGAATGGCGAGAAAATGATACAACGAACGATGTGGCTGGTATTCTTTCTTCCCATGGATCGAGGATTTAACGAGGGATGGTTGATTACAGCAGTCGTACAAATGGAGGTGGAATACGGACCACCATCATGTCAATATGTCTGCATCGTGGCATTCATAAGCCGAATAATTTGGTTGCCTTTTTATGTGTCGATATTGCATCTTGGGAAAGCTGCCCTGAATCATTATTTGTACATCGTATCCTAATAGAGATTTAATGTATCCAACATTCAAAAATACATTTTCGTACCATTTATTTTATAACATGTAATATATACGTTTTATTTATATTATAACAAGCAATATATACAATTTTTGTACGAAAAAATTTCTGTATTTTAGGTATTCCCTTCGCACCATCATACTCTAAAGTACACTACCATGACCATATATACAAGTAACACTTTCGGCAGTCTTAAATGTAATGAAATTGTTGCTTTCTTCTTGTTTATTTGTACAGTGATCTCACAATTATATAAACAATAATGTTAGAGAGGTTAAATTTGTAAACAAAATTTTGAAAACTAAAACACATGGAAGTTGAAAATTAATTTATTAAGCATTGATAAACGTATGCATTTGTATTGATGACATATAATTTAATTTGTAAATTTAATCTCTAAATTTAATACCTTTAACATTACCTTTTTTTTTATAAATAATAATGAAGTGTTGTCTGCCATTCAATAAAATCATATTGAACTCATCTTTTAGAAGAGAAAAAAGAACAATAAGTGTAAATGCTACATATAGGCTTGACTTTTTATAGGCTATTAAATTGTTGTCTCGTGGCAGTTTAAATAGTCGGGGTCTCTTTTGAGTTTTTGAAGATCATGCCAAAAAAGAAAGTATTTTCACTTTGTAAGTTGTTTCACCCCATCTTTACTTGTAAGTAAGTAGGAGGTTTAACGTTTAACTAGTGTAGAAGGTGAGTTTAATATTATATTATTATGAAGGGTAATACTCGAGAGATCAAATTTTTTAAACTAAATGATGTGTCATCAATAAAAAATAAATATGTTAATCGAACACTTAATTATTAATCAATCATCTACAACCACATCATTTAATTTACAAATTTGATTTAAAATTTTTAATCTCTCTGGCATTACCGTATTATGCATAGGCAATTGTGTGGGATGACTTAATTCTCCACTCCCTAGTGTAAATATATCATTAAAAAAATAAAGTATTTAATAAAACCTTTCAATTCCACCAATACCCTCACTAATTCTTAAAATCACACACTATTCTTCTTTTAGAGGAACAAAGCAACCACCACCGCTGTTGCCTCTGCACCACCGGTCCACCACCATGATCACACACGACCATCACCACTAGACCCTGCCATTGCATGTAGAGTGGTTCACAGGTGATAACTTTCTTTGACCACCACCACGCTAACAATGACCATTTTCATTGTTTTCACCACATTACTCCGACCACCGTTTCCAACACCACTGCCACCATCAGCCCCACTGGTCATATTGTGTGATGTAGAAACAACTACAAGAGCATGACTGTCAGTGTCTGTTGACTGGTGTACTTACTAGTTACGATACTCAATCAACATTGCCGGCTGAGGCTGACACAAAACTTAATTTTTCTTTTTCCAAAATCCAATGTCATACATTACATGCACAAACATTTACAGCACTAGATAACTCTCTCTGCCAATGCTTTTTGCCAACTACTAACGAACTCTCTCTACTTGCAAATTTTACTCTTTCGATGTGTCGTCACACGAATGTTGAAAAGCTATATTGGATTCGGGTTGAACAAAATCAATAGAATAGTAATTTTCACGATCCCGTCTTCTTCTTCTACATTCTCTCATTTGTCGCTTGATTCTTCTTGGGTGTACTCAATCCAATGGCGAGAAAATAAAATTAGGAACATAGAAGCTAATTGTAGTGCGCAATGGTATTTGGTGCACTTTCCAATCACATAAAACCTAAAGTTGACACACAGAGTGATTAAAAGTGTTTATCCGTGCGCCTGAGGTTCCATGTTCCAACCCCTCTCCCTTAATATCGCTTTGTATTAAAAAAGGGCGTAAGTTGAATTCGAGATCAAGTTTTGGGTCTAAGCCATTAACTTAATCCCGTTTTACCCATAGCTTAGATCCATCCCAAGCTTCATCAAGTCCCCACATAAAAGGGGAGAAGTGCTCAAACAGATCCCTTCTCTCCATTTCCATGGCAATGAGTTGACAGTAAGGGCATACATGTGAAATAAATAACCTCCAGCAAGCAACCTTTACCTGCTACTACTTATAGAACTGATCTAACAAAACTGCCCAAGACCAGCCACCCGAACAACGAAACAAAAGCAAGTGAATCAAAACGAAAAGTAAAATCACTTTTCGATTATATATACAGCAAGCAGAAGAGCCAACAACCGACTTCCTAAGAGAAGGTAACAATGCTATTTACTTCCAAACTTTTACGACACACCCATTCTCAATCGCTGCCCGATCAGATGTACTAGCGGATGTATCTTGAATTCAAAGGTACCAATGTGCCTACGGATTTGATGGGCTTTCTACGTGCTTATTTGCCGAGTCCTTAGAAATCTGATTACTCTCAGTTAAGGGGGAGCTATTCTCCCTGGCATCTGTTGCATCACCCTCCGATGCTGCATTATCTTCTTGAATGGGATCCATACCATGGTTTTCATGAGTTCTTGATGCGCGACTATTCAAGAGATAGCGATAAGAATGGGTATTGAAGGACTCTGTACCGTAATGAGACCGAATAGCCGAACTGAACAAGGGTTGCATGCGGCGTTTTCTCTCAGGAAACTCGCGCAATGATATTCTACAAACAGGACATGTGGAATGCTGCTGAAGCCATATGTCTATACAGGTCACATGGAAGGAGTGCTCACAATAGGGGAGGATCCGCAATACATCATCACCATGGTATTCTGCGAGGCAAACAGTGCATCTGCAAAATAAACGAAGAATGAAATTTCATAAGAAAAATGCAAGGATTAAGAGATAACATGTTTGACCATATTTATTAAAATTGAAATTGTTGTAAAGTGCTAAGAGTAAAGGTGAATATAACAAAAATATTCATTTGATTCTCATTGTTTTTTTCTCTTTTCTTTTAACCACTAAAGCAACAGAGAATAAGAGAAAAATTCTGAAACACGCTATTGAGTATTGAGATACCAGACTAAACGTTTACTGTATGTTCTTTATTGGAATGTCACTCAAATTGCAAACTTGACCTCAGTAAAGAAAGAAACAGCAGGCTTGACTCGGTCAAAAAGAGAACCATTACATATTGCCGAAACATTGAAATGAAAGGATTAAGGAACCAAAAACCTTAAAACATTTCGGGATATGCAATAACCAGCAAAGTACAAAAAATGGGAAGAGAACTGATTCAGGATAGCAGGATACAGGCTTGGACTCAAAGAACTATTATGTGGTCGATTTACATTGTCAGGCATTAACAAGGATAACTTTTACCGCAGAAGAGCACTGCATTTTCCAGATTGTTTAAAACTTACAAAATAAGATAGCTCCAAAAGAACTGGGAAATGTTATATAGCCCTCTAAATATGCCTACATTGCATCAGAACGAAAATACTGCACTCTTTAAGAAATATATGAAAAGTAACATTTGATATCAGAAATCACAAAGGTGGCAATAGCTCTTAAGTGCACGTGAAGATAGAAATACTTACATTGATCAATTACTTCTTAAAATACTTTTGGGAACACTAAATAAGTAGCCACTGGCTTTTGGAAACATAAGAAAATGATCTATGATTATACACTGAATACAGTGAGGATGAATCAGAGGCTATACAAGATTGAAGTGGACAAGTACCTAGCGTAAACTTCATTCTTATATACATTCACCGACCTTCCAAGCTCGAGGACATATTAACCTCTCTCAAATTATAAAAAGCCTTTTACGAGAAAATTAAGCATCACAGATAGAGAAATTCTCATTAGATGTTAAACCCATGTATCACAAATCCCACAGTCCAGAACAAATCTAAAATTCTCCATGAGAAAAACAGGGTATGTGGCATCTATGCTTAGACTGAACCAGCCTAGTTGGAATGAACGCCTAGTAGCTCAACCTTTTGAATTAGAACTAGGTGCAACCAAGAAGATCCTGGTATTTCTTTCTCAATGGACAAAAGACCAATGCCCAGAGAAAATGAAGGAGCCAGCTTCCTCATCAAATTACACTCCAACCACTACCATTCCACTTGTGTCTTGTATACACACAACCGTCCATCAGTCTACCATAAAATGCTACAGACAAAAGGAACAATGTACCGAGATACATCACTAAATTCTCTCTCATAGGACTAGTTAGCCAAACTTTGGCGAAGGACATTTGAACCGCATTATTTGAATCATCATCTATAAGGTTACTAGAAGAAGAGATTTCAAGGACTATTACTGGATTTTATTGCATCATGGAAGTCTATTGAAGATTAAAATGCTGTATTATGTAACGGAAAAAAAGAGAATAAAAGAGGCGTGCTTCTAAGAAACATTATCATCATTTAGGTATGGAAAGAAGAGATTAGCGTCTCAAACTAAACATTATCAGTATTATCTAAAGTACTTGATATTTGCAACTCCCAAAGGTCCAAAAGTTTTACAAGTTGGAATTGGTTGATTCTTCAGTATCTCCTAACGAGAAACTTTAGAACGACCACTGGAAATCCTTCCCTCTACCCCTTTCCCAGGTATTTTCAAATTCCAATACTAAATAAATTATAAGATATATGGTTGAGAATCTGAATTGGATTAGTTACCTATACCAAATATTATGGAAAATTGAAATAATGCACTCAAGTCCAAAATAGTGAAAAATCATCATATATCTCGCAAACATTGCATATTACAATCATTCAAATGATAAAAACTGCAAACAGCAATTAAAGTGAGGTATGGAAGAATTAAAGAAATAACATACTGAGCATCTTCTGCTGCTGAAAAAAATGCATCACTATACTTCTTTGTTGGAAACTTGGCTACTACTACAGGTTCAACACCATGCAATCCCCGCTCCAGCTGTATACGAATTAAGTGAAAACCATTTAAATTCATGGTCAAAGATACGTATTCCACATAAGCTCGTATTATAAAAAGAAAGAAAATTGGACTATATATATAGGTCTAATAAAACAACCACCTGTTTGTATATATTATATGTGATTCACCAGAATAAGTAAAAGAGATATACAAGGACCAAAAGATATATTAAATAGTCTAAATGGTACAGCACTAACTATCAATTCAAAATGACAAACTAAACTCAGGAAGTCACAAAAGAAAGTTGAAAATAAATATTATGCATAAAACTACGAGAAAATTTGGTCTCTGAACTTGTCACAACATGGAGCAATAGTCCTTTCGAGTAACACCTAAAGAGATTAAAGGGGAAAATAAGGAGCTCTAATGGAGTTATCCGAACGAACCATTGCTGCACACTGTGACAGGTTCTTTACCAAATTACCAACAGTCATGGACTTTTAGTTCAGGAACCAAAGCTTGAAATAGACTAAAGCTCGGGGGGCCATTGCTCCAATTCTGCCTAAACTAAAATCCAAGAACCTTGTTCAATGTAGAAAATGATAAGAACTACATATTATGACAAAACGCACAATAACTAAATAAGGACATAATTACTGAAAGAGTAAGATCTAAGTACAGTGAAACCATTGACAGTCGTGCCAAGAAATTTTTCATTCATTTCCAATGAAAAATGGAAAATTCCCAGATTCTATTTTATCCTAATAAGATTAAAATCAAAGCCAATTACTGATAAACGAACAATCCATTCATCCATTCCAGAAAACAAATCAAAAGTAAAGAACTGAAAAGGATGAAACATACAATACTGAGATCGGATCTGGAAGCTATCGGGAAGGAGCGTCTAGAAACATTGAGGTGAATCCTCGCACAGACAAGCCTGGTGCACACGAACACGATGAACATGGTGCTCACCGCGAACCCAATCACCGTCATCACCAGGTT
>JAOTRO020000035.1:632721-648305 GCA_028566515.2 Pyracantha coccinea | reverse complement strand
TGCCTCAAGGGGCATTTTTGTCAATTCACTCATTTAAAATTAATAAAATTGTAAAATTAGGGACTGGTTGTTATAGTGGCACCCCTTGACCTCACCTCGCCCTATTGCCATCCCTATTTTCCTCAATTCCTTCTATTAAAAGATCTTTTTTAAAGTAATTTGTTATAAATGTATGAAGTAACTGTAATTGTTTATTTGGCCGTATACGAGTTGTGTTTGTGTTGGCCCAACCCATTGTACACAATATTATAAGGTTAGGCGTCAAGTTTATTTTGTGTATATTCTAGCTTTTGAAACAAGGTATGGTCTTTCATTGTCTTCGTTTGTCACGCCCCAATCCCGAGATACATCCAAGATCAACAGGCGACATCACCATGTCCCTGTTCAACTATCATGCCTTGCTTACGAGTCATGATAAAAAATAACCCAACAGTTCAATAACGTAGTAACATTTTTCTATATTTCTTGGGTGCATCTAACCTCTGTGTTAGACTGCCTACGTACCATCATCCTCTGTATCTTTTTAATTTCCAAAACCATAAAGCCTATTCTTTCTCTCTTATGCACTATCTCTGCTCAACCCAAATTCGTTATTCTTCATTACAACCTTCCGCCACTCTCCCTTATACAGCTATCCATACGGACGCACCCCATAAGAGCAAAATCCATCATTCTAGGTTCGCTGAAATTCTTCAACTAACGTTTGATTAATTGTGTGGTTTTTTTTGTTAATAGGTTGTAATATTTTTGAAATAATAATAATAATAATAATAACAACAACAACAAAAATAATAATAACAACAATAATAACAATAATAATATTAATAATAATAATAATAACAACAACAACAAAATTAATAACAAGAACAAAATAGACACAAAATGTTTCATAATAATAAATATGAATTATTATAAAGACAAAATATACAATGATAATAACAACAACAACAACAACAACAACAACAACAATAATAATAATAATAATAATAATAATAATAATAATAATAATAATAATAATAATAATAATAACAATAAGAACAATAATAACAATAAGAACAATAAGAACAATAATAACAACAATAATAACAACAATAATAATAATAATAATAATAATAATAATAATAATAACAATAACAATAACAATAATAATAATAATAATTAGCTAAAATGATTTCTAAGAATGACATAATTCTTCATTTTGATTTCTGAGATTTGAAATCAATAGAAATGGTCTTGAGTTTGTCAATCATCAATATCATTTTAGTCATTCCATAAAAAATCTCCATTAACTAAGAATAAAATGACAAAAATACTCTCAATTTTTATCAAAACATTTTGACTCATTGTTTATTAAATTGAGGGTATTTTTGTAATTTTGGTCATTATTTAATAGAATTTATCATGGAATGACCAAAATGATTGATGGTGAACAAACTCATGAATCACTTCTATCGATTTCAAATATCAAAGACCAAAGTGAGGAATTATGTCAATTCCGGATACCATTTTGGCTAAAAAGCCTTAAAAAATAAAGATAATTCTCATTTTACTACTCTTAAGTATCGTGAAATTTACACTTTTAAATATGAAGTTTTTTGGGTCCCATTTTCATACCTAAAGTTAATTTTTTCCCCTAGATTCATATTTTCATTAGGTTGGTTGTCAGGAGCTCCGTTAAAGAGTGAAGTGACGCCCATGTGAATGATGATTATGCAGTAGCACTGTGACACCATGTGGATGATAACGGTGCAGAATTTTCTTTTTGGAAAAATAAAATAAAAAATAATTATCGTCTTGGGATGGGGGATGCCCAAAAATTTGAAGTCTTCTTCTTTTAGTAACCCACCTCCAAAGCGGAAAGATTTTTCAATATGCTAAAAACACAAGCATATACAACACATATGTTCACATAAGTTTCTCGTTAATCAACACGAGCAGCCTCTTGTTTTTGCACGAAAGTATATTTACCCAAAGCTTCTATAGTTTTGTTGATCTTTCACGAAAGTATATTTACCCAAAGCTTCTATAGTTTTGTTGATCTTCTTAATTAGAAGAGTTTACTTACATTTCTACCTATACTGATATCAACAAATTCGTTCCTACACTCCCAGAAATGCGGATGATGTTCTCGTATGTTATGTTGGTGCCTGCAAAAAAATATATATGAAAACTATGGAAAGAGTTCATATGCCAAACAAATTGTGGGAGAGAGTTAAGTTGCCCTGAAATTGCAGGAATCAATTGAAATAACTGACAAGCATCTGGTATTGAGAATCTGGACGCTCTTTCTACTGTTACTGATTAGTACGTACTAGCTTCCTTAGAGCAAGAGCTTCTTCAAAGTGGTTGATCAACATGACCTTTTCCGAATTGGCAGATGCATTACCTAAGTTTCTTGTACACAAAACAAAGCAAGCAACGGTTGACTAAAATGACCCAGATGCGGATACGCGTAATGAAGCTTGCCTTAAAAACAAGGTTTGTACAATCTGATTTTCTTATGCTTTGGATCGATGTCCAGTCTGTTAAGCAATATGCAGAAAGAACAGAGAGATCGCAGAAGAAAAAGGAGGAGGAAACAGAGAAGGTTTAGAGAGAGAGAGAGAGAGAGAGAGAGAGAGAGAGAAAATGAATTGCACTTGTATTTCCTTGATTAACTTTCTGATTACAAATTGTTGTTATATAGATGGATATTCACCTAACTGACTTATCTGAATCTTACAATTCCAACAATCCTAATTGACTTATCTCTATGCTCTAAAGTTTCGGAAATATACAATATATAAAGAGAGAATCTAAAAAAGGTAGTGATTTTACTTATATTCCATGCTACGAGAGTAAAAGAGTATGACTACAAGAGTAGTTCAACAACCAAATTTTATATGTAACTTGACTCCCCTAATCCTTCAGTTTTTTCACCCTTGTTTGATTTCCACTTCACATCATGTATTTTAATTTGTATCCAATAATACAATGTAGATTTTTTTTTTTCAAACAATAAAATAAGAAATAAAATAAAAAAGCAAAGCATGAGAAGGTTCCTTAGGCTTTCTTTGCCAATTAAGTAACAAGATATAGAAGAGCAGGAGGCATGGCAAGGATCATGCACAATTAAGACCCAAAACCCCACTTATATTCCTGCATGCAACCAAATTTGGTTTATATTATTCATTCTTTCTATTATTTAAATTTTCATTAGTTGAAAAAAATTTTCCACATGTCGACACTCCATATATAATGGCCGACAATGGCAGTAATCATGCATGTGTGCGTTTGGCTCATTTGAATGTCAGTACGTGAAGACATTTTTTATTTTTTTTTACGTAAAAAATCTGCGGGGCAGACGATTCGTAATTGATATCAACATCATGTCGTTTAGTAAATCCTGCCAACTATATATGCTTCCCTCCACCAGTCCTATACTCCGACCTGCAACTCAAATCAACCATCCAACAAAGACTAATTAGGAGATGGCGATAGTGCCCAAGTCGCCGAGTTCAGTCATCTTCTTCATTCACAAAGCTACATGCAATGAGCTTGGTGTGCTTCACCAATTGGCAATGGGCTATGCCAAGGGCACACATGCAGATGTTGGGGCATTTTTGGAGCGTTGCAACTTTCTCAAATCGATTTATGAAAACTACTTAAATGTCAAAGACGAGGTATGTACAAATTTTAGCACTAAACCTGTATATATTGTATGTACATTAGTAGCGGAACTTGGGTGGGAATTGTCTCTGCAGTGAGGCATGCTGAGTGACAAGTACTATCAAGTTAAAACATTTCATTTGTCACAAACATTATTAAATAGAAAAATTAACCGAACAAAACTTGCCAATAAAGATGGAAAATTAACCCATTGATGAGTTGTTAATGAGTACTCATTAAGATCCATTTGTTTGATTTTATCCTACACCATCATCACCGCTACCAATCTCACATCTATATTATGGTGATATCAAATTAAAACGGATCTTAACTAGTACCCATTAACAATCCAATAGGTTGATTTGCTACCTCTAATTGCCAGGTTGCAGGCGTTAGTTCCCTACAAAAAGTTTGTTTTTCCCTTGCATTTCAGAGTCGATGCAAATGTATTGATTGTAGTTTGGTTAGAGGTAAAAAATTATTACTAATATTAGGATTGGGTCAATCAACATTTTTTTGCTTTTAATGAGAGCATTGAGAGGTCAGCGATGAATTTTTTTAAGTGGTATTGACTTTTTTCTGGATATAATGATATATTTATATTCAGGGTGGAAGATTTAGGTTAAGTCAGATTGGTCAGCCATAATAATTTGGTATCAAGCTTATCATTTATGAAAGTCGAACTTAAGACCTTCCAGTTGAAGAAAATTGAGGTTTTACCATAAAAAACCAATGACAATATTAGGAGTAATCCAAGTACTTATCTATACATGCGAAACCTTTTATTTTCATGACATGAGATTCATACTTTCAAAACCAGGTACTAGTTGAGAGGAAAAATACTAAGCGGAGGGTAAGACGCAAGTGATATTGACCTTAGGAATTTCATTTTTTATTGACCTTGGTTGAAATTTCAATCAAGGGTTAGAAAATGAAATGTCTACCAATCTATTTCAAAATAAGAAATTAATTATTGATCCGAATTAAATTTATTATAAATTTTGGCATTCTAGGCAATATTTGCAGCTGTTTATACACGGGAAAAAAATATGGCACCCACGTACTTACTTCAACACATTGGTGAAAGAACTGCTTTTGATCACCTGTTTAAGCTGCTAATTTCTAGCACACAAAATGGGGAAAGTTTCCCAACGGAGCTGGTGTTCTTTACAGCAGCCTTACAAACATTTGTTGCTCAGTGCATGGCCAAGGAAGAGGAAGAGGTATTAGTTTTTTGTTTGCTTTTGTTTTAATTTCTATTTTGTTAATTTATTTATTATGGTTTTTAATTCCCGTGTTTAATAATGACTGTTGGAGTAAGAAAAACTAATAAAAAAGATTTTGAAACTTTGAGTTTTAACGATAAGGACAAAATAAATGGTAAAGTTAATAGTACTAGAATTGACTTTTTAGTGTAAAAATGTGATTTTTCTTTAAAATAAACAGTACTGAGAGCTTTTCGTTAAAGTTTCTGAAGAAATATGCAAATATAATTTATTTTTTAATTTAATATTATTAAGTGAAGGAGGGAAGATTATAAATTTTTATATACGAGAAGTCCAATATGCAAATGACTGAGAAATCATATCATTTTTATATATGAAGTCAATGATATGCGTTTTCCTTTTTTAATTTCAATATTTTATTTTCAAAGGAAGGTATATCACATTGAGTTCCTATTAATAATTGCATATCAATTAGCACGGGATTTTTCAAGAAAATAAATTGTAATGTCTGACGATGATATGTATGTACTTTGTAACAAGTGGGACTATATTTATTCGCTACAAACAGAATATGAATCAGACAATGCATCTGCTATACTAAACAATTACAAAAATGAATCGGATGACAACTTCCTTGATACATATTAGATTTGTGCATCTTCTTGGAAAGTGACTGATCCGAAAGAACGAGTATAAACCAACATGTATGTAAATGAAAAATTATTTGTCCAATCGGTTTTCAAATTAGATGACTAACCGGTTTTCTATTTAATTGATTTTTGTGTAGATGATTTGTAAAGAGAACCTAATTAATGATAAGTTTATTTAGCCACACTGTTAGGTTGACCGAGAGAGTAGTTGGTATGGGATTAAGTTATACAGGAGTAAGAGAATCGTACTCCTATACAGAATCGGTGACACTGACAAATAGCTAGGGTTTTGGCTGTCCTAACTAAAGTCGATTACTATACGTCATTCCTTTGGATCTGTCCCTAAGAACATGCGTACACATCTGGGCAATGCACATATACGCATGCAGCATTGTGATTGAATGTGAATAAAGTATTTCTTTACAGGACAAGTTTCTCTCAAAAATACCTATTTGAAATTGAATTAACTATTTTACATTGGTTTGTACCTTGGTTGTTTAAGAGCATTTTACCTTTGCGTCTTGGTTCTCGAGTTCATGCTCTAACAATCTCCATAGCAAGTACTTGCATGTAATTCTGCTGCTTTGGATGTTTTGATGTGTTCATTTGATCTTCCATAATAATCTGAGAATCTATGAGCATCCATGAATATGAAATATAGCTGTGCGAACCTTTTTCTGCAAGAGAGTTTTGGTCCATAGTTTTTGAAAATCCTCTTATTACACTAATCTTTTTCGACTGATTAACGTGTACTATACGTTTTTGTATATGTCTATATATATATGCATAAATCTATGGCCTTTTTCTTCAATATCCTGGATTGAAATGAAAATTGTTTTTAACTTCTTTCGGTGTTTTTAATGCATCAGGTCATCCCTTTGCTTACTCAGTTCTCACATGAAGAACAAGCATCTTTAGTCTGGAAGATTTTGTGCAGCATCCCCACTAATATAGTTTCAAAGTTCCTCCCCTGGTTGTCTTCCTCTATTTCGCCTGATGAAAATCACGATCTGCAAAAGTATTTGAGGAATATAGTTCGAGAGGATAATCTTGTTGAACAAGTTATTTTCGCCTGGATGGAAGGGAAAGATTATTGTGCTAGCATGATATCAAATCAGACAGACGAAACAGACTTTGCATCTGAGTTCTCTGGCGAACATCCAATAGATACTGTAATTCTTTGGCACAATGCTATAGAACGAGAGTTGCATGAGATACTCGAGGAGGCCAAGAAGATTAGTATTTGTGGTGCTGTTACTTATGATCTATTAGCTTTCCATAAGAAGCTACAATTTATTGCCGAAATTTGTATCTTCCACAGGTCCTCTTGAGAATTAACAATTTTAAATTACTTAATTAATCATCAAATATTTCTCAGTGCTGTTGCTCAATTGTTTTAATTTTCTGTTATTATTATTATTTTTTTTTTCTCTCTTCTTTCATTTGAAGTTTCTACTGCGTTTCTTCTGCAGTGTTGCTGAGACAAAAGTCATGTATCCAGCAGTATATGGAGAAAACTTATCTTTTCAGCAGCGCACAAAACAAGAAAGTTTATGCAAAGAGTTTATGTGTTTGATTGAAAGTATACAGAAGGCAGGAACAATCTCTTCTTCCACTACAGAATTTAATTCAACGATAGCCTCACATGCTGATCGAATAATGGAAACTTTAAAGGGGCGTTTCGACAATGAGGAAGTTCAGGTGAGCTCCACTATTTTAATTATAAATTAGTTTCTTGTGAGATATATTTCGTAGCTTTTGGAAAGTTATGCAGCATTTTACTGTCTTGAAACCATCAGCTAAGCTCTCTGTCTGTCTAGGTCCTTCCACTTGTGCGAAAGCACTTAAGCGTCAAAAGACAACGGGAACTTTTGCATCAAAGCTTGTGTGTGATGCCCTTGAAATTAATTGAGCGTGCGTTGCCATGGATGGTAAACTCATTGACTGCAAATGAAGCCAACAACTTTGTTAAAAACATGCAGCTGGCAGGTCTATTTCTGTCCTCTTTTATGGCTATGTGTTGACATAAATACTGTTCTCGTAATCTATATTTTGTCTATCTAATTTTACGTTTTTGAAAATTTGTTGTTTGATACAGCTCCAGCATCAGATATTGCTCTGGTCGAGATCTTTTGTCGTTGGGCTAGCAAGCCTCTCAATGACAGCTCCTGCTCGAGTGCAAGCGGGTGCTGTCCTGTCAAAAGGTTTGTTAGTAGTGATGAGAAAATTGGTCAATTAGCACGTGCTTGGTGTGCTTCCACATTGTCAAGCAGAGACATCTACTCCTCTCCATATCAAGAGAGCAATGCTTCTCACCCTTTACAACCAATTGATGTTGTTTTTAAAGTTCATAAGGCCATACGCCGTGACTTGGAATATCTTGACAATGAATCGGAAAAAGTCAGCACTTGTGATGAGATATTTCTTCAGCAGTTCAGTGGATTTTTCTGTTTCTTATGGGACTTATCCAGAGCTCATGGTAATGCTGAGGACAATATAGTGTATCCGGCACTGGAATCCCGAGATGCACTTCACAATGTGAGTCACTCATACACACTGGATCATGAGCAAGAACAACAGGCATTTGAAAATATTTCTGGTCTTCTTTTTGAGCTTTCACAACTTCACAGAAGTCCGGTAGCTTTTTCTGGTACTCGTGGTGGTGAGTCAAGCGAATGCTTGAGAAAGTACCATGAATTAGCTATCAGGCTTCGTGTATCGCTCAAGTCACTAAGAATTATGGTAGACCAGCACATGACAAGGGAAGAGATTGAACTGTGGCCACTATTTGGATTGTACTTCTCTGTGGAGGATCAAAATAAAATGGTTGGTTTCATACTGGGGACTACAGGTGCTGACGTGCTACAATCTATGTTACCTTGGGTAAGTTCAGCACTTACCGAGGATGAACAGAGTGAAATGATGAAAACCTTTAATCAGGTGACCAAAAATACAATGTTCAATGACTGGCTAAATGAAAGCTTTAACGGAAATTCATTCTCAAGTTCACAGACTCGGAGGCTTGAAACTCGCATTTCTCCAAAAGGTTTGTGCTATCTTGAAAAGCTGCATAGATACAAATATCTTATATTGATCTTGTTCTACTTTTCATGTTTCTGTATTTTTTTGTTAAGTTTGATTGCTATGTTTGAAGGAAGCGTGCGGCAAATTGATCGAGCCTTCAACTCTCATAAGAAGCAAAACTTGAAGAATCTAATGTCTAGGTTAGTCTGATGGCAAATATCTACTTTTAGATTTCTTCATGTTCGTGGTCATATTTCTTACATTACAAGCTATTCGGTTCTATCTCAGTTACTGGATGGCTGCACGGCAGAGTTTACCCCGAGCTTCAGCAGGAAATAATTGTGAGGGTGAAGATTTAGTGGGACGGTCACCAACATTTCAAGATTCCAAAAAAGGAGTATATGGGTGTAAGCACTACAAAAGAAACTGCAAACTCCATGCCACTTGCTGCAACAAGCTGTTTACGTGTAGATTTTGCCACGATATTGGAAGTGACCACGAAATGGATCGGTAATTTCTCGATGGTGTAGCTTCTTCTCAAGTTGAGAAATTGTATACATATAGGTAGCTGATGTTCTAGTCTTCTACTGCAGGAAACAAACATCGGAAATGATGTGTATGCGCTGCCTCAATATTCAGCCAGTCGGGCCAATATGCTCCACGCCTTCTTGCAACGGACTCTCAATGGCAAAATATTATTGTAATTCATGCAAACTTTTTGATGATGGCAGGTAACTAAGTTCTCATACAAAATCTGCAGTTGTGAGTTATCAACTTTTCGTATCAGTACACAAGAACTATTTTGGTGAATTACATATGTAACTGTTACTTTTTGTTGCTCAGGAATGTCTATCATTGTCCATTTTGCAATTTATGCCGTGTTGGGAAGGGCCTTGGCATCGACTATTTTCACTGCATGAAATGCAATTGTTGCTTGAGCATAAGTATAGTGAACCACAAGTGCCGGGAGAAATGCCTCGAAGCTAACTGCCCCATCTGCAATGACTTCTTGTTCACATCAACCTCAAGCATCAGAGCTTTACCATGTGGCCATTTGATGCATGTAGTTTGCTTGGAGGTCTTTATTTATCTCGCATGATTTTGATACATAATTATGCTACGTTCCTTTTGTTTTCGATAACCCTTATATGAAGAGTGATGAAAAGTCATTGCACTAAATCTGACTCTTTTATTCCGACCAGGCTTTCTCTCGTAGTCATTACAGTACATGTCCCGTCTGCTGCAAAACTTCCGGAAATATGATGGTAAGAGAAATTGAGAAATCGAGAAATCATAGGCTTAAGTAACATGTTCAGTGCATGATTCATTTTCTTTCATTCTTCCTGCTTACTCTACTGTGTTTGTGATTAAAAATGTGGACTAACATATGTGCAGAGGGCATCAACTCAGTCTTCCATTCTGGTTGGTGGTGATGAATCTGTGGAATTTTCCGATTGTTATGAAAGAACCCAAATGAAGACTTCATGGACTAACAAAAAACTCCAAGGAACATTTTCCAGCTGCGCAAGTTTTTTGGTAATGCTAAATTTCCCGAGTCTAATTATGCTTTCTTCCGAAGTACAAAATCTAATACGAGCTAATTTCTTTCTTTTGCCAGCAGGTAAATACGTTATATCATTCGGTGCCATGGTTTGAACATACCAGCGAGCATCCTCGACTTCTGCACCGATTGAGGAAGGGGTTGGAGAATGCGGTTGCAGGACAAAATGGCAAGGAGAGGTTCCTGATGTGTTTTCTGGTTCTGTGCATTCTGGTGCTCTTTTGTGGCTTAAGCAGTGTTGTAATTTTACTTTGGTTCAAGGCATTGGGGAGCAACAAGTACAGTTACCTGTGACAGATCCTGCTTTCTGTTTCCATTAGGCAAATATTGCATAAGTGTTTGGGAGGCAAACTGCTGTAATATGTGTGTAAATTGCAGAGTTTGTAATAAGGCATGTTATTAGCATGTCATGCAGAATATGTTTGTCCATGAAAAGATTTCCTTCTTCCACTTGCCAAATCATGATTTTGTTCCACGTAATTTGGGTAAATTTATTGTTTATTGAAGGACAATTGTTTAATTTCATCATTTTTTTTTTTGAAATAATGAGCGTGCGCTTTGTTACTATATATTTTGTGTGAACGTGCACCGATATATATGAGAATATGGAATGTTGTTCTGCATTGAGAGTTACGAAACTTTGTAGCGGATTTTAAGGAGTTAGATCACTCACCTACTGCCAATTGGTTTTACGCTGAAAACTTCGTTCATGGTATCATAGTCATGATTTTAAGTCTAACGACCACATGCGCTATAGTGCCATCGTCATTCACATTGGAAGATGATTTCGCCAAGTGGTTCCGTTTGTTGGGTTGGGTGGATGATTTTATTAATACATGAATTTAAATAACGTGAGAATTACATCTAGTGATGTTTCTCTTCACTTTAAATGAAAGTTCTTTTAAGTTCAATTCAACATGAATTGAGGTTTAGCAATCTATACGCCCTCAATATTAAGGTAAACACACCTCAAGAACTAATGACGTATCGGCTTTCCTTCGCAGACTGGTCAGTTTCTCTTGAATGCAGGCAAAACTGGAAATTTTCCAACAAAATTAGTGTTGGATTGTCAAATCCAGAGATCCAGAAGGAAACAGAAACCAGAACAAGATGGAAGCTCAAATGGTGGCAGCATTCGTGTACAATCTGTCTCCTCCAACAAATAATTTACAAAACCACCATTCACCACTAAGCTTCACTGTGACTATCTAGCAATGGCTACTATCTGTACATACTGGGTCGAATGTGATCGTAGAACGAATAACCATCTGTTGGTGCCCCACCTGGCCTTCTTGGTAGGGCTCTCGTTAATGTTTCATCGGAGGTTATCGAGGGCGTCAGGTCTGGAACAGAGGGATAGTTGGGATAGGGAGGATTGGTGAATCTCGACGAGGGTAGACCCGTATCAAAGTAAGGATCAAGGTGTGGCAGCGGAGGAGAAACTCTTGACCCAGATTCTGCATAACGCCCACTCGGAAATCTGTTTTCAGCTGGAAAATTTGATCTAATATCGGCGTAAGGGCTACTGGGAAATGGATCAGCAGCATTACCAGGAAAATTTGATCTAGTCTCAACATAAGGATCGATGGCGAACCGATCAGCAACACTAGTAGAAAATTTTGGTCTGGGCTCAATGTATTGACTGGTGACGAATCGATCAGCAGCATTATTTGAAAAGGTTGGCCCGGGCTCAATGTATTGACTGGTGGTGAATCGATCAGCAGCATTAGTTGAAAGGGTGCGTCTGGGCTCAATGTATTGACTGGTGATGAATCGATCAGCAGTGTTGGTAGAGAAGGTTGGTCTAGTCTCAACATAAGGGCTCGTCACAAAGAGATCAGGAGTTGCTGAAACCCTAATTTGAGGAAAATGCCTTGCAGACGGTAAGCTAGAAGAACCAAAGTAGCTATTGTGAGTCGCAGCTTCTTCAACTGCAAAATCAGTTGGTAGTCTGAAAAGCCCAGCAAACCCAACAGGAGTCTCTACTCTGTCTACAGTTTTCGCAGCGGGAATAGGTGATTCTATGGACTTCTGTGGAGATATACCTTTTACTAGCGGCAATCTAGTCATTGTCTGTTGTAGTGATAGCCTTGCATGTTTAAGTGCATCCAGCACACCACCTAACTTATCCTGCGAGTCATGAGGGACCAATGCATATAGGTCGTTTCTGCTCCCTGAAGCATTTCCTTTATGAAAACCATTGCCTGCATCAGAAGCAGAGGCATCTGATGTATGTTTGTGGGCCAATTGATGCAGAAGTAGGTCAGGGTGGGAGCCACGTGAAGTGTGCCGAGCATAATTTTCTCGCCTCTCTTGATTTTGCTTTCCATTTGCAGTAGGGAATGCAAATTCTTGAACCTGTGAGGAAGGAGCAGAGCTTCCATTCAGCTTACCCTGCAACCCTTCCGTATTTATATGTGAAGCTGGTAGAAAACCATTTGATTGAATTTTGGCCGCTGACTTTGACTCCTGAGCTTGGGCAGCAGCCACCCTGGCAGGAGATGACATTTGTACCTTTATCTCATCTGTTTCCTCGGTGATATCTGAATGGTTCCCAGGGTCGCATGAATCCTATATGACCAAAAATCCACCAGGTTAGCGGATAAAATTTCCGAACTAGAGAAAGAAAAACGAAGAGACTTTTTATGTACTAAAACACATACCATCATCAACAAATGCAACCAGTAAAGTGAATGACTGCTTAGAAACAAATGTTACTTGTGCCAAACAAAATATCACAAGGAGAAAATCACCATGATATATGTTCATTCAAAACTGATTAATTAGTTTTGAAGCCTAGTTTGGTAAACTGATGATGTTTATGTTTTTTTTTTTTAATAATCTTGGAGGCCCACAGAAAGTCCTCAAATGAAAATGCATTGAAGAACTGAGGCTAATGCTGCATCATCCATATTAATCCCCAATATACTGGGTAGAGCAAGCGTTTCAAAGCCATGAAAGACGAATTAACATCTTAGGGAAGAGGTGGCTCCTATAAACCCAAATAATAAGACAATGCCAAGCTAACATGAAACTAGCACGTACCTTCCTCCAGCATTTTTTTTTTTTTCAAAAGCAGTAGATAGTTTTGTTATGATATTTGGTTGGGAATTGAAAACTTTTGACAAGGAGTTTGGTGAGAGTAAAGAATTTTTTTTTGAAGGACAGGGATTGATACAAATTCATATATAATGTCATACAAGAGGTCTTGATGACACTGTTGAAGATAAGAAAAATAACCCTAAAGTCCAACAAACCTGATGAATTACTTAGAGAAAATTGACGTGAAGTTGTCAAATATGTTGATAAATCGGGTTTGAAACTTTTAATTTGATTTTGGCAAGAGCTAATTTCTCTAGTAAATCAGATGAAAACTGATTTGAAGAAACTGTGGGTTATGAGATTGATTAAGGAGAACGAAAGTTAATCTTCAAGAATAAATACAACTGTAGCTCCTACATATCTCTTCAAAAATTGAGGAAGAGAAAAGAAAGGGGAATCTTTAATATGATAACTGTTATTTTCTTCTCGTTTTTTGGGGAAGGACACAAAGAACCAAACCAAACCAAATTTACCAAACGTAAGAAATCTCAATTACAGCAGAATACACAGCCCAGAAGCCGAAAGGAACATTCAAGGTATGAGGTTGTAACTGGGAATTGAACTAATGGCAACAGTAAAGTCACAACTGTGCCATTGGTTGTATTTGCAATGGTAGGGAATATGTTAGTAGTGAGTCTAGTGACTAGTTTTATGACAAAGGGATGATGACCCCATGATAATTTTGACCATGGTCACAGTTGAATAAGTTGAGTTGGCAGCTTCAAGTAAATAAGTTCTTTGGAACTAAATGTTTGAACTTTTACGTGGTTTTTCACTAATCAAAGTTAGCCATGGACTATGAACTACGAAACATACTTTCAGAAATTAACTAACATAAATACTCCAAAACTAAGCTATACACCATCAGACGTAATTCAAGAAACTAACTGATTGAAAATTAAGATGTTCTAGAAATACTCTAACTAAAGTTGCTGAGTTATGTTGCAGAACTTAAAATTGGTCAAGCATACCTAAAACAACAGAAAAAGAAAATTATACAATCATGGCAACAATTACGGTTTTGTAGCACTGAAGCACTATTATAGAGTACGTAAATCCGAAGGGCATTTATTCCAACGATTAAGACTTTATGCAGCACTATAGTGGTATGCTAATTTGAAGCAAAAGCATTGGTCTATGATATGAATAGATTCATATGAAACATACCGGTGTACTGGTGTTATTTTCTCTAAACTTCTCTTCCCATTCTCTTTGAGCCTTCTCCATCTCTTCATTTTGACAAATAAGTTGCGCCTGATGTTCTAGTGCTTTTTCCATATCTTTGTCTCTTCCATGCCCGCTGAAATCCAGGTCCCCATTTCTTTGATTTTCTATGGTCCCTGAGAGTGCATCATTCCCTTCTCGGAATTCAGAACTTTCTCTCACTTTCTCATGCCCACTGTATAGGCCATTTGAAAGCCCTTCTGAAGAAGCAGAAACACCATTTTCTTGAGAATCAAACTTGTCTGATCTGAAAAATACAATAAATCATTATATTTAAAACTATTGTATTATACAGAACTCCACAGTACATAAACCAAGAACTTTTCAGGAGACTCTGCTCTCTCTTTTTTCCTTTTTCATTTTGTCTCTGGAGTTATATTGTGTTATATTGTTGGGAGAACATAATTGACAGATTATGAACATTATGAGGTAAATAGCATGGATTATGTATCAGTGCATGTAGCATTTAACGCAATAGATATGAAAAACCAGTTTCAGTCTACAATTATCTTTGTCAGCTAGAAAATTTTGGGAGGAAGAATGGATATTCCAACACTCCGCTATACAGGGTTAGGATCCGGGGACACACGCTTTGTAGGGCCCACTTCAAAATGTATTTCAACGATCCGAACCATCTATATTTTAGTACATCATTCATAGATCACCCTTGCAAAAAAAATAGACAAATCAAAAACCCTCAAAACATTCATTTGTAGTGAAGAAAAGAAAATGGACAAAAACGGTTCTACAAAGAAATAACTAAATTTAATCCAACAGTCATATGGTTTTGTATTTGGGTGACTTTTGGTAGAAATGATCTTTGAGGTAAGAAAAGATAGACGGTTGGATCTTTGCAATACATTATAAAGTGGGCCCCACAAAAACGTGTCGCAAAATGTGTCCTTGGATCCTACATATATACAGGCCCCTTATGCAAAGGGATCCCCATTTTTTTGAAAAAAAAATGGGGCCCACTCCACTTCGAATTTCAACGATCTGAACGGTCTATTTTGTAAGTCTCAATTCATAGATCATCCTTGCAAAAATTCAATTCAATCCAAAATCATTTACCTATTTAATTATCAAGATCAAATTTCATTGTTTCTTATATAACAAAGTATTCGTTCATTTCTTTGAACCCAATTAGAT
>JAOTRO020000035.1:618269-632621 GCA_028566515.2 Pyracantha coccinea | reverse complement strand
TGTATGTATGGGTTGTCATCCTCACTTTAGCTAAGTCATAGGCTAAAGTGATGGTCTTAACCCTACTTTCATGACTTCCCATACCTTTTCATTCACCTTACCTTTTTTTGTCAACCTTTCTTAGTTGCTTGTAGAATCTTCTTTCCTTGTAATTAGTTTTTGGCTTTTCCTCTTGTTAAGGCAAATTTTAGGGATTGTGTTGGAGTAGTTAGCCTTCTTTTTCATGTAGCTTTCTTTTTGGCTCTCTATAAGAGTTGCCTTCATTTCCTTGTAATCTTTACAATGAAATATACAACAAATATTTGAAACCAAAACTCAACAATATATAAAAGAGAATGGGATTGAGAGCTTTTGTGTATTAGGGTTTTTCTGCACTTTTTGAACAACAAACTGATTGATCTCAATGGGCTTTGCGTAGGATTTATGTCTGGTTTTGAGACGCTAGTTGTTGGAAATGATTAAGAAAAAGGAAACTAGTTCAAGATTTTAAAGTAAGCCATGACTTTGTCCTCATGCCAACTAAGCCACGCGTAGCTAATTGGACTCTAGGTTACTTTTATGATTGGGGGATACACAATTGACCAGATCGTGGCCACACGTTTGGGTTTGACCAAAACCAAAGACTGCCAATCCTCTTGATCACGGGGCTTAATTAATTTGGGCTGTCTTAAGATCATTCAATTTTGCACACCTAGTCACGATGTAACGTTACTTAATTAAAATAATAGAAGAGCCATCTTTAAGCTACTCATTAGCGGGGCGTCATAACTTTCTTTTGGGGTTATAAAAACTCAACTAAAACATAATTCAATTATTTATAAGATGGATTGTGTTAGAAGCTACCTTTTATTCTAATCGTATTTTAATATTGTCTTGATGGTTATGTACTTTCTCTTTTAACTATATTGCATCTCGGATTCAAATAATCAAGGGAATATCATTGAAGATGATTACAAACCAATAGGCTAGCACAACCCTCGATCAACATCGTGTCAACCTCTGTAGATTAGAATAATAATATCTCGTGATTTAATTGGAATTTCAAATAATAAAAATTTTCTTCTGATGACTCCCAAGCGATTTGGCCATCTGAATCTCAAAATATCTGACCTCATTTTTAGATTGAGGCAGTGATACAAGAAGAAATTATTCAAAGTTAAATGGAGAAGGGAAACAGCGATGAAATAAGCTAAAATAAAATACAAATTTCAGACACTTGACACACAGGAAATATAAGTGATGGGTAGAATTAAAAGTAACATAAGTAAAATGAGATTACATTAACTAAAACAAAAGAAAAGCACAAGTTGGTCTTCGTGTTTCATCGTTGAGGAACTATAGATGCAGCACATTGCTCCCAAATTTTCTTACTCGTAGCCAAAGCTTGAGATTTGTCGACATCGGGTCTAGAAGCAAGCGCCTGGTTGACGAACATGTCGTGACATGGCTTGCCTAGAGACACGAGAACATAACAACAACCATCACTTACAGTCGCCTCTTTGAAAATACTTCTGCTCAATTCCAACTCACACTAGAGCAGTTAACTCAAGATGTTTCGTATGACACAAGTACCACGATCCACGACTAGAGCAGTTTTATATACTCTTAAATTTGTTTCAACTTTCAGACTTTTTCTCCAGGACCTCATTATTCATTGTTTTTTTTCTATACAAAGAATAATATCCCATGAGAAAGTCAATACATTCTCCACCACCACCATCTTCCTGCAGAACATTGATCATTTGGACGTCTTTTTGTTCCTGGTTCTGCAACATTCTATTTCGAACCACTGGGTTTAGCAGTTTGATCAACGCCATCATCTACATCAATGGTCCTTACCTTGAATCTCTCAAGCCTCATTTCGGATTCTTTTCCTTTGAAATCACGCGGTGAACCAATACTTAGACTCCGTTGCATTGTCCGAACTGCTTTGGTTTGATCCGACTTCATTTGAGCTAATACCATACCCAATTTATTTGGCACCTCAATAATTAACTTATCCTGAACCCCGGGAAATACTTTCTTGAACAGTTCAAATCTTCGAAAATAAAGTTCTCTAAAGAATTCCACCAGCGCTAGCAACCTTGGATCAACTGACTTGTCAATTTTTGACTGGAATCTGTAGTAAGTTTCACCTATGCCACTAACACTTCTCCGGAGTAGGCCGCTCTCGAGCAGTGACATATCGTTCTTGGTGCCGAAGAATGAAGTTCTTGAGCTTGATGGGTCGGTACTTGTTGCAATATCGTCTACTTGTGGATATCCTTCTGGCTTCTCCATGGATACAACAACCGATAATTTGATATTCCTAGATACAAAGAGGGGAGATTTGAGCTGTTGTGTTGAAGGGTTTGCTATAACAAATTGATCGATCTCAATGTGTTTGAAAGCGTTTATGTTTTGGATAATTTTGGTGGGCATTTGTGCACATATATACAGGTTTTGAGAATGTGTAGTTGACCAAGTTCAAGATTTCTAATTAAGCCATGACTTGGTCATGCCAATTAACTAAGCTACGCGTAGCTGATTAATTCAATTCGAGATGATTTTTGGATGGGAAGACGCGCAATATATGAGAGTCAAATCATGGCCGCACATTTAAGTTTGATCAAAACTATCAACTAGTCAACTTCTTGACCATGGTCGCCTTAGTCTTGTTATTGAAAAGGTGAGTCACCTGAAAAAGAAATGCCATCGTTAGACTGGTTGTTGGTGTGATAGCTTTCTTTCTATCATAGCTTAACGGCCACATGCGCTTCACATCATTCTGTTTATGTTGTTCACGTGTTAGGCTTGAAAATTCAATCACTACATGTGAGGGAGAGCTTGTTGATAATGAATCACACATTGATGAGAGGAGGGACCTTGTATGGGCTTATAAATAAGTTTGGTTACTCTCCATATTCCCAATTGGCATATGATTTTGGATTTGGGTGATTTTTTTATAGACCTGATATTTGAGAGAAGACATAAAATTTAAAGGGTGGTGGGAGTGATGGTAGCAAAGGTGTAGGTGGTGACGGTCATGATGAGACCTTAGTTGTGATGTCTGTAGTGGGATGGTGAAACGACGGAAGTGGTGGTGGCCATGGTGAATAAGATGATAGCATTAAAGGCCGGAATATGATGGCGGCGGCGATGGTGGTGTCAAAGATTGATTCAAGGCATTGTGAAGCAACTAGTACAGTTATCTTTGACCAATAAAGTCCCTTGTAGTTAGGCAAACAATGGAATTTAAAATCTGCTTTTGTTTGAATTTTTTGTTGCATATAAGTACAATGCAGTTTGATGAGTCCATGGAAAGTGTTTGGGATGCAGATTGCTCTAATAAGTGTGGAATAATATGCAGAGTTTCTTCCACTGGCCAAATCATTATTTTATTCCATGTATCCATGTAGTTTGGGTCAATCTTTAGTTTATTAGAGGACAATCGCTTAATTCCATCTTTTTTTACACAGAGAGCATGTGCTAGTTATCATGTGTGAGGGTGTACCGATATGTGAGAATGTGAGTATTGTTCTATGTTGAAAAGTTAAGGAACTTAGCAACGGTTTTTGAGGAGTTGGGTTACTTTTATATTGCTAAGAGATCTTAACTTGAACCTTAACTTATTTCATGGTATTAGAATCGGGTTAGCATACATATGAAGTCCAACAACTATACATGGTCTAGTGTTGTCATTGTTAACATCGGCGCGAGAAGAGGAGGGGGGCTGGTGGTCGTTGGAGGGAGTTGGGGTTTTCACGAGCCTTAGGTTTTTTTTTTTTTTTTTGAACTCTCAAACCCAAATTTTGGATAGGTTTTAAATGCTTCATACCTATAACAAAAGGTACAAGAAATCATTGCATTAATAGAATCTTATTTGTTCCATCTTTTTTACACAGCGAGCATGTGCTAGTTATCATGTGTGAGGGTGTACCGATATGTGTGAGAATGTGAGTATTGTTCTATGTTAACAAAGTTAAGGAACTTAGCTACGGTTTTTAAGGAGTTGGGTTACTTTCATATTGCTAAGAGATCTTAACTTATTTCATAGTATTAGAATCAGGTTAGCATACATATGAAGTCCAACAACTATACATGGTCTAGTGTTGTCATTGAAGAGGAGGTGGTCATTGGAGGGAGTTGGGGTTTTCACGAACAACCTATTTTAACATGAATTGAGGTTTGGCAATCGAAACACCCTCAAAATTAAGGGAGACGCACCTTAAGAACTCACGACTTTCCTGTTTTCCTTCTCAACTATAATTTGGTAATGGAAATGAAAATAAACGTTCAGTTTTCCCTAAATTTGAATGGGCAAGTCAGACCCTCGTCACCTTTTTGTTTTAAACTAAAAAGTACCAAATAAGAATTCAAATTTTTTCAACAAAAAAAAGTGAAAAGTAAAAACCGTAACGAAATGATTATTAGATGGCCCCTAAAGGAAACAGAAACCAGGAGTAGGGCAAGATGGAAGCATAAACCGTGGCGGCATTGGAGTACAATCTGTGTCCTTCAGTAAAGGGTTTAATAGGGCATGATTTCAAAAACATTTACAAAATCTCTACTCAGCACTAAGCTTCACTGTGACTAACTAGCAATGCCATGCTACATGCTACTATCTGTACATATTAGGTCGAGTATGATCGTAATATGAATACCGATCTGTTGGTGCCCCAACTGGCCTTCTTGGTAGGGCTCTCGTTAATGCTTCATCAGATGTCATCCATGGCGTCGGATCTAGAACAGAGGGATAGTTGGAATAGGGAGGATTGGTAAACCTCGACGAAGGCAGGCCCATATCGAAGTAAGGATCAATTTGTGGCAGCAGCGGAGAAACTCTTGACCCAGAATCTGCATAACGCCCAGTTATAAATCTATTATCTGCTGAAAAATTTGATCTGATATCGATGTTAGGGCTACTGGGAAATATAACTGCAGCAGTAGTTGGAAAATTTGGTCTAGTCTCAACATAAGGATTGATGGCGGATCGATCAGCACCAGTAGTAGAAAATGTTGGCCTGGGTTCAATGTATTGACTGGTAACGAACCGATCAGCAGCACTGGTAGAAAAAGTTGGTCTGGGATCAATATATTGACTGGTGGAGAATCGAGCAGCAGCATTAGTAGAGAAGGTTGGTCTAGTCTCAACATAAGGGCTCATGACAAACGCATCAGGAGTAACTGAAACCCTATTTTCAGGAAAACGCCTTGCAGACGGTAAGCCAGAAGAACCAATGTAGCTATTGTGAGCCGCAGCTTCTTCAACTGCAAAATCAGTTGGTAGTCTGAAAAGCCCGGCACACCCAACAGGAATCTCTACTCTGTCTACAGTTTTCGTAGCAGGAATGGACGGTTCAATGGACTTGTGTGCAGATGTACCATCTACTAGCGGCAATCTAGTCATTGTCTGTTGTAGTGATAGCCTTGCTTGTTTAAGTGCATCCAGTACACCACCCAACTTATCCTGCGAGTCATGAGGCACCAATGCAGATTGGTCGTTTCTGCTCCCTGAAGCATTTCCTTTATGGAAACCATAGCCAGCATCAGAAGACGTGGCATCTGATGTATGTTTGTGGGCCGACTGATGCAGAAGTTGGTCAGTGTGGGAGCCATGTGAAGTCTGCCGAGCATAATTTTCCGCGCTCTCTTGATTTTGCTTTCCATTTGCCGTAGGGAATGCAAATTCTTGAACTAGTGAGGAAGCAACACAACTTCTACTTAGATTATCCTGCAATCCTGCTGTATCTATATGTGAAGCTAATAGAAAACCGTTTGACTGAATTTTGACTGTTTCCTTAGGTAGGCAGACATCTTCTTCTGCTGACTTTGACTCTTGAGCTTGGGCAGCAGTCACCCTGGCAGGAAATGGCATTTGTGCCTTTATCTCGTCTCTTTCCTCGGTGATATCGGAATGGTTCCCAGGGTCGCATGAATCCTATATGACATAAAACCCACAAGGTTTAGTGGATAAAAATTCCAAACAATAGAAAACAATGAAAAGACCTTTTATGTAAAAAAAAAAACACATAGCATGATTATTAACAAATGCAACCAGCAAAGTGAACGACTGCTTAGAAACAAATGTTACTTGAACCAAACACAATATCACAAGGAGAAAAACACCCATGCCATGTGTTCATTCAAAACTGATTAATTTGTTTTGAAGCCTAGTTCTGTAGAATGATTCATGTTTACATTTTTTTTATCTTAAAGACTCACAGGAAGTAAAGTTCTCACTCATATGAAAAATACATGGAAGAAATGAGGCTAATGCTGCATCATCATTAATAATCCCCAATATAATGGGTAGAGCAAGCGTTTCAACGCCATGAAAGACGAATTAACATCTTCTGGAAGAGGTGGCTCCTATAAGCCCAAATAATAAGACAACATCAAGCTAACATGAAACTAGCAGGTGAAGTTATGGTTGACTATTACTGTAAAAGCTAACACAAATAATACTTTGACACGACAATCATGTTTAACTACTATTATAAAGCTGACTTTTGTTCCATTGCTTGACCTAGCAATGCATGAGACCCAGTACAATTTAAGATTTTCTTTTTTCCTTGCTAAAGTTATACCTTCCTCTAGTATTTGATTGTTTCTTAAAAGCAATTGAGAGTTTTGTTATGATATTTGGTTGGGACTTGAAAACTTTTGACAAATGAGTTCGGTGAGAGTAAAGGAAATTCTTTTGAAGGACAGGAATCAATACAATTTCAAATATAACGTCATACAAGAGATCTTGATGACATGGACAGGAATCAATACAATTTCAAATATAACGTTATACAAGAGATCTTGATGACATGGACAGGAATCAATACAATTTCAAATATAACGTCATACAAGAGATCTTGATGACATTGTTGAAGATGAGGCAATAAACCTAAAGTCCTAAGACCTGATGAATTATTTACAGAAAATTGATGTGAAGTTGTCAAATATGTTGATAAATCGGGTTTGAAAATTGATGTTGCCAAGAGGTAATTTCTCTTGTAAATCAGATGAAAACCGATTTGAAGAAACTGTGGGTTGTGAGACTGATTATGGAGAACGAAAGTAATTGTTCGAGAATGCATACAACTGTAGCTCCTACAAATCTCTTGGAAAATTGAGGAAGAGAAAAGAAAGGGTTATCTTTCATATGAGTAACTATAATTTTTTTTTTCGTTTTTGGGAAAGGACACAAAGAACCAAACCAAATTTACCAAACATATGAAATCTCAATTACAGCAGAATACGCAACACCCAGAAGCCGAAAGGAACATTCAAGATATGAGATTGTGACTGGGAGTTCAGCTAATGGCAACATAATTGGTGGTGAATGTTGGCAATGGCACTGCTGACAAGTAATGGATGCAATTAGCAACAGTGAAGTGACGACTGTGCCATTGGTTGTATTTGCAAAGGTAGTGAATATGTTAGTAGTAAGTCTAGTGACTAGTTTTATGATAAAGGGATGACCCATGGTACTTTTGACCGTGGTGACAGTTGAATAAGTTTAGTTATCAGCTTCAAGAAGTAAATAAGTTCTTTGGAACTGAATGTTCGAACTTTTTCGTGGGTTTTCACTAATCAAAGTAAGCCATGGCCTATGGACTACAATAACATACTTTTCAGAAATTAACTAACAAAAATACTCCAAAACTAGGCTATATACACTATCAACACGTAATTTACGAAACCAACAGATTGAAAATTAAGATGTTTTGGAAATACTCTTAACAAAACTTGATGAATTATATTGCAGAACTTAAAATCGGTCAAGCATAACTAAAAAGACGGAAAAGGAAAATTATACAATCATGGCAACAATTACGGTTTGTAGCACTATTATGGAGTATGTAAATCCAAAGGGCATTTATTCCAAGCATTAAGACATTATGCAGCGAAATAGTGATATTCTTTGAAGGCGAAGCAAAAACATTTAAATGGTCTATGATACGAATAGCTCCATATAAAACATACCGGTGTACTGGTATTATTTTCTCTAAACTTCTCTTCCCACTCTCTTTGAGCCTTTTCCATCTCTTCATTTTGACAAATAAGTTGCGCCTGATGTTCTAGTGCTTTTTCCATATCTTTGTCTCTTCCATGCCCACTGAAATCCAGGTCCCTATTTCTTTGTTTTTCAATGGTCCCTGACAGCACACCATTTGATAAAATTTTCCCTTCTGGGAATTCAGAACTTTCTCTCAATTTCTCAGGCCCTCCGTATAGGCCATTTGGAAGCCCTTCTGAAGAAGCAGAAACACCATTTTCTTGAGAATCAAACTTGTCTGATCTGAAAAATACAATAAAATAAATCTATTTAAAACTACTGTGTTATACAGAACCCCACGGTACATGAACCAAGTACTTTTCAGAAAACTCTGCTCTTTTTGCTTTTTCATTTTGTCTCTGTAGTTGAATTGTTTCATATTGTTGGGAGGATAACATAATAGACAGATTTTGAACATTATACGGTAAATTCAGCATGGATTGTGTATCAGTGCATGTAGCATTTAACGCAATAGATATGAAAAATCAGTTTCAGTCTACAATTATCTTCGTCAGCTAGAAAATTCTGGGAGGAAGAATGGATATAACAACACTCCTGAATTCAGAGAAACAAAGACTATAAAGTATACATGTTCTTACTGATTTTTCCATAATAGCTTTCTTTATTGAATATGCATATAAGTCTGAAGTTATTAACTTTCTTTACACTGATACTACAAAGTTTTAAAGCAAACATAATAATGATAACAATAATGATATTAACCATAACAATCATAACAACAATAACACTTAGATATTAGATAACTGGGCTGCTGCGGTTAGTATTTGATACCAAAAGCCTTAGGTCTTAGGTTGAAGACATCTCTACAGTTAGATTAGGCTAGTATTTGTAATGCACCTTAACGGATAAAATACTTTTGTCTTCATTGAAGGACTTTCAGTTGGCTTAGGAAAATTTATTAAGAGGATATACATACTATATCAAATAGCGCAGCACCTTAACCCATACATGCATATATCAAATAAGCAGGCCTATGAATGTATATAATATATATACGCACAGAAAACAAGAAAAGTAGTAAGCCAAACAAACAAACCTAGTTTCTTTGTGTTTTATCTGGCGGCAGGATTTTCCAAGGTGGTGTCTTTGAGAACTTGAACCCACAGATGAAAAATTGCCACGTCTTCTCGTGGATAGATCCTTATACTTTTCCTGAGAACGTGAAGATTCAATGCGCCCTTTCCAAGACAAGCTTCTACCAGGTATTCGAGAAGAATCAGCATCAGAACCCGAAAGTTCCTCCTGATCGTTTCTTCTCGCCTTCAAAATTTCGAAGCTTTCTTCTTCATTTGTCAAGTTATTACCCACTTTGGGGTGTGTTTCCTGATCAGAGCTGGAATCAAATTCTTCGGAAATGTCACTTGCCCCTTGGTTCTCCAAAATGGCAAGAACATCTGCTGTGGCTTTCTCGGCCATTTTTCTTTGAAGAGAAACAATCTTAAGTTGTTCCTCCAGTTCTTCTACCTAAATTGTAAACAAAACAAATATTGTAAAACTAGTGAAAGTGAGAGTGAGAGTTCTTTGAACAATAGACCTGACATTAAAAGATCCACACTTTCCCATATCCTGAAATATACCATTTTTTCCAGCTCATTAACTCTCTGTCTTGCACTTCTTGAAACGGACCTCTCAGACAGCAACCGTGCCCGAAGAAACTCAATCGTCATTGCACTGGAATCCTCCATACTCCTGGTTTACATGGCAATAATTAGGGGTTGAAGCACTATTATGACTCAAATAAAACAAAAAATCACTCTTTCAAACAATCTATAAGAACCAAACACCAACCCTCAAAATGTTTTCGCGGAATATATTAATCTCAAAAAAGGAAAACTGAAAAGTGAATGCTGCAAGTAGTTCATCATTAAATGGGATCATTTATTTCATCTCTGAGAAGAATAAAGTAAGAAAAGACGCATCAGCGTCAAACAATATGGTTGACATTGATATGATCATAGAAATATAAAACATGACATCCATCATACCAAGCATCAATAGTAAGCTCTGCTAATTAAACTCCTCGATCAATTGCAAGCTAAAAATTTCACTCTCCTACATTTTCTCATCACCAGTGTACAGGCAGGAAGACTCAGCTAATGAATACTAAAATTCATAGTCATACACAATTAAAACCTCAAAACCACAAAACACCAGTTGATCTTTGCATTTGAAATTTCCAATCCTTAGCTTTTCTTCGGCCTCATTGACATCGAAAAGGTAAGAAAAATGCGAAAAGAAACTCCAGAGTGACGGAGAACGCACAACACACCCGTGAGATAAAAGAGTTCAAACATTGAGATCCACATCAAAACGAAGCGAAAACAAAGAAATGAGAGGTACCCAAATGATCCTTACCTCTGATCTTGTGAGTCCTGATTAGAATTATGCATTCTAAAGGAAGATCAAACGGAAACCCCAACTTCAAAATTAAGCTGCTGCAACCATGATAGAGACTAAACATCAAAAAATGAAATTGAAACTGAAGAGCAATCCAGGTGAGAGATTGCGAAAATTAAGAGGGGAGAAAGGCAAGGATAGAGAACTAGGGCACAATTTGGGTTGCCTTAGAATGAAAGCTCCATGAATGATGAACCCTATCGGAGGGAATGAACAGACGAAGCTTCTTACTCGCGACCATTTGAACAATGAGGGTTCAAAAGCAACAAGCCAATGATGCCTTTGGTCTATTTGGGACATCCTGTTTTTTTTAATTAATTTTCATGCGGTTAGAGATACGTGAATAAAATCTTAGAAAACTAACGAAAAACTTTTAATGAAAAGTCATTTTTAAAGGTATAGTGAATAGTATCAGTTAAAGGTAAAAATATAATTTTTCGTTAAAAGTGAACAGTACTGTTCTGTTAAAACTCCCATAAATCTTTGCCCCTTGCGTGTTATCTAACCAAGTCATTCCGAACTTTGGTCACCAGTCGAACTACCCACAATTATCCGTATGCTAGATGCAAAGTTGAGACTTTTTGAAGGGGTTGCAATCGAAGTTCCATGTTTGAGTAGGGTTCGTGTACATTGTACTTAGCTCATTGCATTGGGCTAGACATCTCTTTTGATACGCCTACATGCCACCATTGAATTGGTGAAAGACGTTTTCTAATAAAGTGATGTTTGCCTTGTTAGTCATTCTGACACATGTTTCTTATCAAATCTGCACAAGGCATATTTCCAAAGACGTGTTATGTCTTTACCATTGAGAATACTGTTATATCTTGGAGGTCCACAAAATAGACCATTAAGAGAATGCCACACGACATCCAAGAGACCACACCAAGTTTATTCCTTCTACATCAGCAAAGCAAGAGAAAATTGAAATCAAGAAGATTTGATCCCAAGAAAGCCTCGTTGATCTCTACACGAAATCGTTGCTAAAGTTTACCCTCCCGAAACTTGTCCAAGGAGTTGGATTGCCTACATTGTCTCATTTGCAACGCAGTTAGTTCTCAAATGGAGTTTTGAGACTCATTTGGCCTTAATGTATTTTTTCCATTAGATAATAAGCTCTTCTTCCCACTAGGGTTTTGCTAACCTGACTAGGTTTTAACGAGGCACCCATAGTGGACTGATCAAACCCTTGACATGTGTGTTTACAGCCTGTGAAATCTCGTTCCTGAATTTCACTATTGTAATTTATGTATTTCGTCTTCGCAAGATTTTATAGTATTTTCGGGAATTTAAATTAATTTTAGATTTTAATTACTTAATTACAAAGTTTGAATTTTTGAAAATAATTATTTAAAATCCATAGACCTTCGGGGGTCACTCTTAATGTTTTCGAATTGAGCTCGACCCTATGAGCGTGTAGGTGGAGGTCGTTCGTGAATCAGGAAGAGAAAGGAGAAGTTACGGACGTTAAATGTTTCTTAAATAAAATAAGGATTTAATATTTTTAGGGGTTTCCATTGATTTGGAAATGGACCAAATAGAAAAGAAGAAAATGAGAGAAAAAAGAAGAAAAAAGAAGAGACGATTAGAAGCTGCAAGATGATAGCAGGAGAGAGGGAAAATGATAGTTGAGGGAGAGAAAATGATAGTGGAGTGACCAATCAGGAGGAGGAGAAAGGAGAGAAGGGAGAGAAGAGAAAAGTACCAGATCCCCTCGACCCGTGATACCTACTTTTCCCGACCCGTTTCCGCAATTATTCCAACGTGATTTTCGTCGGTTTTTCCATCAAAATGTCGCCATCCACCACTTGAACCTACTCAACAACCTCTCATCTTCCATCTCCATCCAAACCCGAGGGTTTTTTGCCTCAGTTTCACGAAGGACAGCACCGAAGTGCTTGGGAGGTTCTCGATGGTGATCCGCCGATCCTGCAAGCAACACCACCACCCATAATCGACTCACCTTGAACCCAAGAACAAGGCCCAAACAAGTTTGGGGAAAGCGGATCACTGGGGAAGACAAATTAAGAGCACCTATGTCTAGGGAATCCGACGGTTCTTGGAGTTTTCAGGCCATTTTCCGATCGAATTAGACCTCGGCCCAGGTATAAAAATTACTCATCTCCTCACAATCTTCATTTTGGTGTAATTTGAGCATTTTTGGAGCTAGGTGAATGTTCCAGCGAGTCGAAGCGGCAGCCGCATGTCCCGAGGACCCACTTGACCTTTCTAGGCTAAATTCGATACCCCGATTCCATATGTGACATCTGGTTGACGAAATCCCGTCGTTTGAACATATTTTTGTTAGATGCTGCCACTTGATCATTATAACAATCGACGATCAGACCGTTGGATCATTTTCAAACTTTAATATGTTATTATATCTAATATTTGAGGACTTTAGGAACTTATGGATTAGGAATCCGACGTACAGATCTTCCCGAATTGAATTTCTAAGTTATAAAACCAAACAATGACAACTACTTAATTTTAGCGATTGGTGGGAATCCGACCGTTGGATCGTTCCAAAATTTTAGTATTGTTCTAAAAGATCAATGAGACTCTTGTGAAGTTACGGATCAGAAATCTGTAGGCAGATATTCCAGATCGAATTAGGTAGGTTTGTGGACCCCCACCGTTGACAAAGAGTTGCCTTTTGATCAACATGTCTCGAATCATTTTAAATACTAAAATTAGTACTACCAGGGCCTAAGTAGAGTCTAATGGGCCTATTGGTGCTATCCCAGTTAATATATATCTCGATTTACATATATGAGATGCATTATTGTGATATATATATATATATATATATATATTTGTGTGTGTGTGTGTGTGTGTATTTAACTTCTTGTTAAAATAAATGAGATGTATGATGTCTAGTTTCAAAATATGAGATGGAACCTTGTTAGAAATGTTCCGTAGAATTCATATGTCTGGGTGACTAGATATTGGGTAGTTAAGAGGAATCAATATTATTTATATTTGAAATTGTGATTTATAATAAATTGACGTAGGTTATAGTATGTGATTCGATAGTCGTTGGTTATGTGGAATCGATTGTGTGTATGCTAGTAATTATAATTTGTTTATGTTGATGTATGTTGTGTAATGATGTGACTACACCATGTAGCAGTGATACATGAATGGTTCAGCCTGGTTAATCCGCATTGGGGAACCATACTATTTATGGGTTGCACCTGGTTAATCCACATTGGGCAACCCTAGGATCGTGCCTGGTTAATCTGCATTAGAAGATCCTCGTTACCTAGGTATGACTATACATAGTTTAGGGGTAATCACGCATGGTTAACCGCATTGGGTGATCACTGCCTATCAGCATGTGTATGAGTGACTCTACCTGGTTAATCCGCATTATGGGGTCACTGCCTAGTCTATTTGCATCCATAGGTGGTTCCGCCTGGTTAATCTACATTAGGGACCACACTATTGGATGATTGCCTACGGTCATGCCTGGTTAATTTGCATTGGGGGACTATTCGCATACTAGGGGTGACTCCGCCTGGTCAATCTGCATTGAGGGATCACTGCCTACTTGATCACATTGGATCTATAGGTAATCCTGCCTAGTTAACCCGCATTGGGGAATCACGCTATCAGATGGATGCATATAGTTCTACCTGGTTAATCCGCATTGGGGAACGATATGCATTCTAGAGCGAGATTCAGTAAGTGGTCCAATACGCTACTTCGCCTTGATTTTGTTGAGTGATCCAGAATCGTATACTATTTGAGACTTCCGGTGATATTGTTATGAATTTATAAGGTATGGATATGATCGTTATTATTATGATCAAATTAGTTGATTAATGTGGTTAGAGAATAGTATTGTGTTTCGTTGGTTCTTTGATATGTTACATGCTGTGAATTGCGATATTCTGTTG
>JAOTRO020000035.1:592216-604229 GCA_028566515.2 Pyracantha coccinea | reverse complement strand
TGGGGGGGGGGGGGGTGTTGTTACAGTTGAGCCCTTGTCTATTACTTAATTCAAGAGAGAAATTTCGTCAAGCACCTCCAGACCTCCCCCAAATTAAGCCTGGAGACATTGAAGGTTTCTTTGGAGCACTGCTTACACTTTACCACATTCGTAAACTAATATCAAGCCATGGAATAAGGCCAGCATATGAAATGCTTGAAGAAAAATTAAAACAAGGGTATGGCTTTTCTATACTCTCAGTTTCCTCACTGTCTTTATTAACTCATACTCAGATTCTAATAACTATTTTCTATTATATGTGGAACCATCTTGCATTTTATTGTTTACTTTTCTCGAGTTAAATAATCTTTAATCTATGTAGGAACCTTCCCAATTCGCATTGATGTGTTAGTAATGCACCTTGAAAATGAAGTGCCAGAAGCTGTTGCTTTTGATGAGAATCGCCTAATAACAAAATTTGGTATCAAGCAATTGCAAACAGATCTGCCTTGTAGAAATTTTGAGGCGGAGAATTTTCTATGTTTTAAGATATTTTTGTTACGTGAAAGGCACACACTCTGTTGTCTCATTATGATAATTGGTGTTTGACTTTTCCGTATTTGGACTTTGAGTTGAAGGACAGAAACTTCTTGTATAGACTTTACTAATATCTAATATATTATATATTAATGTTGATGCAATGGAGTTTAAGCTGTTAAATTTTTTAGCAAGCAATTCAAGACCGTTAAGCTGTTCAAGATCATTTTTTTTTCAGGTCTTTTGCAAGATATATGAGCAGAAATGAAGATATTTGTAAAGCAAAGCTCATAATGCAGCAAAGTTTGTCACATGGTGCTCCGAGTCCCAAATTGTCCAAAATGTTAGAAGTACTGCATGATCATTTCAGTATGTGGTCTCTTTTCTTAATTTTATTGTATGCTATCATATGCTGGTTTTGATATTTTATAACTCCTGCTTACGAAATGTATAAGTGTATCAAATGTTTGAAGTACTGCTGCTTTCATGGTTTCAATATTGTGTTTGTCAAGAAATGCCTATTTGTAGATAATTAATTTTTGTTTTCAATGAAGGGCCTGGAACATCTCCCCAACTTTTTTCACTTGTTCTGAATTCGGGAGTAAGGGATTAAATGCTTATTCTGATGTATAAACAATTTTAGTTAGCAATACTAGCAATGTCAAAACTTTTATGTTTCTGTGAGCCAATATACCAATTTGTCCAGAAACTATTATTTGTAGATAAATAATTTTTGTTTTCAAACAAGGGCCTGAAACTTCTACCCACTTTACGTTTACTTATGGCTGAAGAAGGGATTAAGGGATTAAATTCTTATTCTAATGTATAAATAATTTTATTTAGCAATACTAGCAATGCCAAAAGTTTTACATTTATGTGAGCCAATGGACCAATTTTGTCATGTATAAACAACTGCAAAAGATGAGATTGCTAGGACTAAGGACTTGAGAGAATAAGATAATTACCGTATCACATCTCAATGAAGGTTTTCAGAGCAATGATAAAGCAAAAAGACTTAGCATGGCATAGTAAAGGATGTCGTGGGTTTAATTCTACTTCTGCAATTTGATCTCCACAAGTTGAGCCCTATAGCACTGGAAAGAGGCCCACATATGAAGGGGAGTGTTAGAAAATAATTTAATTGTTGATCCCCATCATAATAGCTTAAAACTTTTTTGACAATATGAAACAGAAATTTCTGTCAGACCTGTTCAATTTTTTTATTTGATTTTAGGGAATTTTTATATGAAACATGTTTAATTTTAATTGGGATTACTGTTGCTTTATGGGTTTATATTTCTTTACCATTAGGGTTTCCCTGTTGGCTTTATTTCTTTGTTGGATTTAGACTGTGTATTATTATCTGAACAGAACTTGTTGGCTAAACTCTGAAGACTCGAGTTTTAAGTTGACATTTGTAGATGGGAAATGGACAAAATGTTTGATTACTTACTATTTATACCAATGGTTGTATGTGCTCTGGCTACAATGATTTAGCTTTGAGTTTTTGAGTTATGTTTGTGCTGATGAAACACTGGTTTATATTGATAGCATATATTAATCATATGACTCAAAGTATTAGCTCTCAGTGGTTGATAATTATATTTCTCATTGTAGAAACAAATGATCCACAGAAATCAAGGGTTATAATTTTCTCAAATTTTCGGGGAAGTGTCAGGTGCAACAATTTATATGTTTAATTAATTTATGATGATTTTGTTTTTATGTTTTCTCAAGCTCTTTATATATAAAATGTGGAAAACTCTTCTGAGTATACAGGGACATAATGGATGCATTAGCAAACCTTGGCAATTTAGTCAAAGCTACCCAGTTTATTGGTCAAAGTTCAGGTTTGAAGCTCCATTCTTCCCTTTGTTCCTTTTCCCTATTAAATGTGATGTTTAAAGAAAATTCGTTATCTTTTGTTTCCTAAATAAAAATTTATTATAAGATGCAGTTGTTCTTAATTCTTTAACTTCCTCTCTTGTTTTATGTTCGCTTTTCTCATTGATATATTTTATATTTTATATAGACGCTTGGTTCAAAACTTCAAAACAAAATTGTCATATCCAATGTCTCTACTACATGGTCAACCTTTTCAACCATGTGTCTGGCATGTTGAACAGGACATGTTAAGAGTGAGTCTGACATGCAGGAAGACAATGGAGTTTTCGTCTGATATTGACTTATCTTCTCCTTTTTATTATATTGCCTCTTATTTGTCCACCTCTATCTCTCTCTCTCTCTCTCTCTCTCTCTCTCTCTTTGTGGCTTTTTCCCACTCTTCAGGTCCTTGACCTCTTTTGAAATGAATTTGTGTTCAAGGCAAAGAGAAGATAATAATTGTTAAGAGATCCTTCTTAGGAGACTGGATTGAAATGGTTTCCTAGTTCTTAAAATGGCATACTACAGCCAAGAATTTATGTATGTCTTGGTTAACATTTGCATTAGGATTAACTTATATAGTTGGCTTATTCCCTAATACCTCAAGCATTTGGGTTCTAGTTGTTGCCTAACATGGTATCAGAGCTCTGGTCTGAGGAATTCCTCAGTTCAAAACCTCTGATCCCTCTAACTCACTTAATGATTTACGTGGGTATTGTGAATTAGCTGGAGTAGAGCTTTTGGAAACAAGAATAGGCTTCTTGGTTTGTGCGGTGATAATTGGGATTTAATTTAAATAATCTGGTTCTGAATGATAGCTGTTAGGTGGAAAACCAATTATTTTAAAATAGTTCTATAAGCAGAATTTAGAACACTGATTATAAAATAAGTATATTAGCCTATAACAAAATCGGGATGGAAATTACCTGTGAAATTTTAGGGCCTCACAGGTTGCCTCACAATTATATTGGTTTGCGTGTCTATTGTGAAATGTATTGACTATTATTTTCTTACAGGGAAAACATTAAAAGGCCAGTCACAAAAAGTTCAACAAGCTGTTTTGGAGGTAATTATGTTGTGCTTATTTCTTTTTGTAGCACCTTGCATTAGCTTATTTTGATCTCCCACAGAAATTTCGTGCTGGCGGATACAATGTCATTGTTGCCACATCTATTGGTGAAGAAGGCCTGGATATTATGGAAGTTGATCTGGTTATATGCTTTGATGCTAACGTATCACCATTGAGAATGATTCAACGCATGGGGAGAACTGGAAGGAAGCATGATGGACGAGTTGATATCCTTTTCTCATATGACTAATGCATTTTATGTAGTTAGTTGTTAGTGAGATCAGTATGAATATTCAATGAATTTCTTGCTTCCCCCGAGTAAATCCTAAATCCTTGACAAGTCTTACTAGTTCTAGCCTGTGAAGGGTCAGAGTTGAAGGGTTACCATCGTAAGAAAGGAAACAGTAAGAATATGATGAAACACATGCGAAATGGGGGAATAAATAGCTTCAATTTCCATTCTAGTCCAAGGATGGTGGGATCTTCTACCAGATGCTGCGTCTTTATAACTTTTAATGCTGCAGTCCATTTTTTAGCTATTGATTGCATCAAATTTTATTGCAGATTCCTCATATTTTCAAACCCGAAGTCCAGTTTGTTCAGTTTTCAGTTGAACAATTTATTCGTCGTGGAAAGAAAGTTATTGATGATAACACTGTTCAGATGCCTGTGATTGCAGAAACGTTAACTGTAGCTGAGACTAACTTAATTGCCAAGTATTTCCACCCTCATGGACTTACATGGAAACCATCTCTTATTGCCTTTCCTCACTTTCAAATGTATCCGTCAAGAGTGTATAAAGTAATGCATTCACGTCGGACAACAATGCTGATTGATATGATGCAATGTTTGCAAGGACTAACCTTTTCTAGGGACAGCAATATCTCCCTTGTTGAGGTTTGATTTGATCTATGTGGTTAAGTTGTTTTCCTTCTTGTAATGTATTACATATTCTTGAGTTTTAGAACTTTTACTTGATTGCTTTCTCAGGATGAATTCTATGTAGAGGGAATTGACACTACCGAGCAACATGTCATTGACACTGCTGAACATCATGACAACAACAGACAAGGTAACTCAAAGGGAAAATAGCTACAATAAACATATTTTGACATTTGGTTTGCATAAATGATCATTTTTCAGTAACGTGGCGACATATTGATCATTTAATAACGACACAAACGATGACATAACAACAACACGACGATGATATAATGATGACTGATCATTTCTGCAACCAAGTGTCAAAATATGTTTCTTGTAGCTAGTTGCCCCAACTCAAAAAGGGCTATGTAACAAGAAAATTTGATTTCAAAATTCTTCTGTTTATTTTAAGGATTCATTCAGATTATATGCAGATGATAACTTTGAGGATGTGAAGAAATGTCCCACATCGAAAGTTTACCGAACCTTGCATGTGCTTGTAAGGGTTGGGCTACTCCTTGTTTTGCCAATTGGTTTCATGGTGGAACCTCAACTTCCTTCAATTATTATGAAAAAATGAATATTTTTTTTACTAGGATTAGTTTCATCATGTCAAATGGAGTTCTGAGGTGCATTTAATTCGTCATACTTTGCATCAATGCCCCGCATCAAACCTATGCATGTTTACATGCTAATCAAAATCCAGCTGAGCTTCTATAGTTTATCGTTCTTATATTTTCTTTTAAAGTTTATTTGAGATAAGTGAATATTATACTTCAATACTCGTTCTACAAGTAGTTCAGAAATTAAGCTCAGGATCACCAAGTCATTGGTTCATGATGTCTTTTTATTCTCGTTTTTGTTGTAACTTTTATATTTCATCTTATATGCAACCATAATGTAATACTGGATAATCTTATCATATTCTTTGAGCCATCTTGTTCTTTACTTTGTAACTTTGATTTTTTCTCACTTTTTGGTCCTGTGTATGGATGCATGCCTGTTCAAAGTTGTTCTGAAATTCATTCCTCTTATCCTGACATTTTCTTGATTGATGAATGAAATAATGTTGCTGTCTTCTGTATACTTTTCGTCTTCCAATGATAGTAGTAGTACGACAGCTATGAGGTTGGTTATCTTTTCTTGGAGTTAACTAACGCAAGGAATGGACTGAAAGTATCATAATGTTCACTCGTACCACATTTTGTACTGTCACTAGTATGCATAATCATGCTGCTAATTTGAAGTCATGATGCTGCACCTGGATTCTTTAACTAATTCAGTCAATCAATATTGCGAATCCAAGAATTTGAACCTTCTACCTGTTGGCTAGATAAGAAACCCCATTTTGTTTTCTGTCAGAGGGTATAAAAGAAATCCCTTGTAACAGAATACGAAGTTTAATTAGGATTTGGTTCTCATGTTTCAAATGAAATTGTAGAGAGGATTTCTTGCTATCCTCTTATCTATTTTGTGTGCATAAAATATTATGGCTGAAGTCATCATTTACTTAAAAACTAAGCACCCATCATTTCTTCTTTTATTTATTTATTTTGGCTAGGGGAATTGAATGCAGAGAAGATGCAGGCTGTGCTACCCATTGTCTTATTATTGTACTTAAATCTTGAATATTTTGTTGCAGGTTTTCTGAATCTTGATGATTCTTTAGAGAAACAGTCGGAAAGAAAAGTACTGGATTCTGAATTATCACCTACTAGTACATTGAAAACCAAGGAGAAGCATTACAAACTTAATTTCCCTGGTGAAAATCCTTATGAGCACTCTTACCTCTTTGGTTCAGATGTTGTAAATGTGGATGCTTCCGGAAAGGTCTTAATCACGTCTGTTCCTGTATTTCGATGGAAAGACTTATCACATTCCATGTTCCCAAGTGAAAGTAGTATGAAGTTGGATAGCTTGAAGCAAAATCCTTACCATGGAATGACTTCAGATGAAGACCACACAGAACTAACTACTCAAGGTGGTGCCAGTGGAGATGTTAAAACTATTCAGATGAAAAGCATAAAGTATGAGAATTCACTTAGCTCTAGATTGTGCAAGTCTGAAATCTGGACAGAGAAAACGTTCAATGGGGCTGAAAAAATTCCTCGAACTACAATTTTGAACGAAGATTTGTTAAGTAAAGGAGATAGTGTTTCCGACACACCTGATGTTCTGGAAAGCAAGGCATCATTGTTGCTCACAGATGAAGACAATAGTATTTCAAGAGATGGTGAGCTCAGTCCACGGCTTACTAATTTAATGGAAAGTGGAGTTGTTCCAGAGTCTCCTATCAACACTAGTGGTTAGTAATGCACTTAGTAAGATTTCATTTTAATTCAAATTGGGATAAGTTTTCCTGAGATTGCTATTGTCCCCTAGTATGAAAATTGATGCTAACATATGATGCAGGACTATCAAATAACTCAAATGAGTATGCAGTTCCTGTCCCTGTTTCACCTGCCTGGTTACATCCTGCAAATAGTGAAAACGTAAGTACGGAAAACAATGCCATTGGAGGAAAAGTTTCTGTTTCTTCTATGGATGCTGAAATTCGAACTCCGTTCCATAACAAGCATAGTAGTGCCAGTACAAGAGGCTGTACCTCCGCATCACCAATTAGTGGAAGAGCCAATACTGTTTTAGCTGACCTTACAAACAATAGTTGTGGCAAAGATTGGAATTTAAGTTCTGGAGACAAGTCGGAAAGTGTAAAAGAGGCACGCAAGTTTAGAAGGTTGCGCAAAGTCGGGGATCGTTGGAAAAGTAGGAATCGAGAAAGCGTGACAAATAATATGGGGTCAACAAGAAACCTTGCTAGATCATTTTCTAAAACTGGTTCCCTCCATACTAAGCACAATAGAGGTACCGTGAATACAATGGAGATGCTAATTTCCTTTCCCGTATTCTTTATTGTTTTGCTAATCTATCTATTTTTGGAGTTCGATGCTTACTGGCTAGTTTTTAGCGATCCTCATTTCCGTAATTTAAAGTGCAACCACACCAAGTCTTTTAGAACTGCCTTTCAGATGCTAACCTTTTCATGTGACCTATTTACCGATACATTGCTGTTGTTACTTAGGTAAAAAGAATTCAGTTGATGATGTAAGGGCCTTCATTGAGGAGGAAGCTGAGTAAGATCATACTTTTTTCTATTTTAGAATGATGTGGCTTCATTTTTTTTTTTTTTTTTTTTTTTTTGTAAATTTGTGTAGTTGCAATTTCACCTAACAGAATAAAGAATGTTTACTGTTTGATTTTTTGTTTTGTTTTTGTGGGTAATAAAATGAAGCTTTTGTTGAAAACTAATATTTGAAATGCTGTTACTCCACTGAAATTACTCAGGGTATCTTCAGAAGCTGGTATGTCGGATGATGAGGAAGATGATCAAGACAACTATTCAAATGATAGTTTCATAGATGACAGAATAAATCCTACAGCTGCGGCTACTCAGTCTGCAAGTGGAGGAAATGATATGATGGCAATATACAGGTCTTTCATCTCTCTCTCTCTCACACACACACACACACACACACACACCGACACACATTTGAATGGATGATGATCAAGTTGTTCACTTGGTTGCGGAGTGAGCAGTTTATTCTTTACAAACCATCACTGGTTTGACTGGACTACTTTTCATAATGTAGCCTTTCATATGAACTGGGTAGTTGTCGGATTTTTTTTGTTTTGTTTTGTTTTGTTTTGTTTTGTTTTGAAAGTCAATATTATTGAATACTCCATCTTGGAAAAATGTAGTAGAACTTGAATCCAACTTTTACTTTGTTTCACATAAAACATCATTCTGTGATCAAGTGACATTTGTAAGGAGAAGCAGATACTGATCCAAAGAGGTGCTAGTTCCAAAGTTTTTGCCATCTTTTAAGGAACTTGGAAACTAATATCCAATTGTTATAAGAGTTTAGATATAACTTTGCAAAAATTAAAATTACGTGCAGTTGATTAATCTTCCCTTGGAAGCGGTGGCGGTTGTTTCTCGAAACTACTTTTACAACTAGTGGGTCACTTGGAATGAGATTATTTAGCTGAACTTCTTTTCTCTCTCAAAATTTCTCTAAGTTACAAACCGAAGTGACAGTTGGAGTTGCTATGCCCCATGTAAAACCATTTACCAGGCCCCAATCCTCCTGCATTTGGCCGGTGAACTGTGCCGTCAATGTAGTTGCTTAGGTTTCTTTGTTTCCTTGCTCTTCTTTTTTATTTGTTATTATCTCTTCTAGTTCTGTGACCTGTATTAAAATTCTTATAAAAGTTTTCTTTGATTTCTTACAAAGGCGTTCATTGCTCACCCAATCACCCATGGAGAGGCACCCAGTTAGTTCTGCGGTATATTCACCTGATTCTGTTGCAGCGACAACGAGGACAACTGAAACGGGAAGTTCCTGTGGCAAAACATCGTTCTCTCTCCAAACGCCCCAAAGTGATGGTACAAATCAGTCAATCAGGATGGATTCAAAGTCCTTGGAAATGAACCGGGTAAGGGTAGACATACCTCGTACTGGTGGTGCTTCCCCAGAATACGAGAGAGATGTTGAAAGCCGTAAAAGAAAATTGAGTTGTCATCATTCAAGATATCCTGCAGTCAACTTGGAGCGAGAGTTCTCGCTCGAGTCAGAGGCTGCAGGCAGAGACTTGCAGCGCATTGATGCAAACGATGACATGCTTGACGATCAGTTTTTCGAGGGTCTTGATCTTGACGCAATGGAAGCGCAGGCTACATTGCTTCTTAAACGGAAAACAGAAGCGCCAACGCCGCAGGAGCAGCATCTGGTTCCCAAGTTGTTCGAGCCGACATTTGATCTTGGTATATAATAAACTTACAGGAAAACACATCTAACTGATATTGTTTCTCACTTTTTGAGATTGTTTATCCATGATTGGTTGCAATTTATTTATCGTTTATCCAAAATGACAATAATACCTTTAAATTTTGCCAAGTCATATTGCTTATTAAGTTGAGGGTATTTTACTCATTTTGGTCTGTATTTAACATAAATTTTTCTTGGAATGACCAAAATAATTGATGGTGGACAAACTCAGGGACAACTTCTATCGATTTCAAATCTCAGGGACCAAAGTGAAGAGTTATACTAATCTCATTGACCATTTTGGTTAAAATGGCGCCAAAGAATGACCTTTTGATGGGTGCGGGTGTAGTCATTTTTTTTTTAGTATAACGGTATATTTTACACTAAGGGGAGGGAGAGTTCAGTTAAGTCACACAATGTGCAGTTTAATTTAGCATCGAATTCGCCATTCACGAGATTCGAACCTAAGACCTCTTACTTGCTCATTGGTAAGATATATAAAAAAAGGTTTAGCTGACTCCTCTGGAACTTTAATCTTAAGTAGGGGTGATTTTCAAACGGATTGGATCAGAAACAACGTTTGCTATTTTCATTCCAAAATTTTGGAATAGGATCAAATTGGGTTAAAATTTTCAAATTCAAAATATTTGGAATCGAAATAACTTTGAAAATTTCGAAACATAATTCAGCAATTCATATAATTACAGGAAAACCTCTGTAAATGAATAATGTGGGGCTAAAAAAGTATTACTATAGAGAGGTTATTATACATCGATAAATGAATATTTATTAATTTATACAGAATTTATATTTTTTCATTTTTCTTTTTTGTGATAAGATACAAGTATCTTAGATACATGCAATTTATGTTTTTGAATATTCTGGAATTTTACATGCAATTTATTGTTCTATTTAATGAATGGTATAAGCTTATATATAAATTCAATTAATTTTTTGTTCTACTAATATGCTTATCCTTTTTAATAAAGTGTATGATTAATATAAAAAAATAAACAAAAGTGTTATAAACGTTGTATTTAAGTGTGATTGTGTAAATTCTATATTAGATTTGCTACTAGCTATTTTTCCCTATTAGGACTTGTATTCCTTAGAGGACAATAATTCTTTCCTCTACACAATCGTACACACACATCATTGAGGGTAGGTTAGTCATACCAAAAAAGTACTGAATGCTTTATTTTGGTTTCCCACGAGGAAGGAAAATTTCCTCCCCAGCCAAGCCTGCCCTTATAAAACATGGGAAATACAACACTTCCCATTCCCAAGCCCACTTTTTGATCGATTGCGGGTTTAGTGATTAGGGCTTAGATCTTGGTTTCATGACTCAAGATTTGGTTTCTAGGCTCCCTAGAAAAATCCATCTCAGACAGAAAATAAGATATTTCTTTTTGATGTCTAAGTTGGATCGACGTTAGTTGAAGATAGATTTCTAAAAAGACTGTTTGCACCCAATGTTACACGTTGAATGAAAGAATAAGACAATTTTTTGTGGATGTTATTATGATTTCCTTAATAATCATAGTACTTGTGTCGGGAGGTTATCTGGACGTCTATTTATCAATATCAAGATGGTGTTATCAACTGCTGGGATGATTTGGGTCCATGCATGTGTTTACCCATATATGGTTTATTAGTGATTCAATTCCAACAAATTTGCCATGTGGTCTTGATAGCCAGCATGCAGTGCCGTGGATTGTCAAGCTTTTCAAGGGATTATCATCACCACCAAAGAATGGTCAGTTATCACCAAATAGGATTTTATTCGGATCTTCTTTGTAAAGATCTTGACTGTCCATTCATCTGTCATCATGCGGTTAAAAATCATTTTGAATTTTTTAATTTAAAATTAAACACAAACAGTACTTGACAAAAACTGACAATACGATGTACGATGAACGGATACGATAAAATGATCACCGGAATCCTCACAAAGAGAATCCGAAGAGGATCCTCATCCAGTTATCACCACCGAGTCCTTATCATTATTTGTGAGATAAATTCTTGATCTAAATAATGTTTAACTAATGATGGGGATAATGATCAGGATGTGGCGGTGTTTGGTAATGATCATCACGTGTCTTTATCTGAGGCCATAAGCGTTGGTTGTGCATGGGTTATCCACTAATTGGCAAATGATTAACATGGCTATGCATGTTTCATAAATATAGTTGAAGCTGTCGAATTTGATGCCAAAGATCTTAAATTTAGTAGTGAATTGCATAGCCTTGTCTTCAGGTTCTAAGACTCTAGGTCGAGAGTGTTAATTCCACGATCATAATTGCTTAGTGCAGAAGTCAACAACGCGTTTCATCACCACATCACCACATTTAATCTTGGTTGCTGATTGTGTTTGCTTTATTTAATTTCGATGACCATAAATAAAGATATGTGTGTGAAAGTCATTTTCTCTTATTTTTTTTCAACAAATTTAGCCTTGGTAGTCCTCCACAAACATTTTTTTTAAATAAACAATATTATCTACACTAAGAGAACGGGATGAGCCTAGCCTCCAATAAACTAACAATAATGTGATTCAAATTCGTCTTTTAGGGAGAATCAAACCTAAAACCTCTCACAACTAAAAATGAATATTACTAAATACTATTAGATCGTAATACTAAGTAGCTTATTCTAACTTTTAAAGTCCAGAGACACCGTAGTTCTTCTGTATATCCGCCATGAGATGTAGTCTGTTCTCGTAAACAGAGGAAAAACTGTCATAATCACATGTAATTAAATATTTTCTCAGTATTTAATTAGCCTACCAAAC
>JAOTRO020000035.1:515449-526480 GCA_028566515.2 Pyracantha coccinea | reverse complement strand
TTTTCAAGGCATAATAATATAAAATTTTATCACATGCCAAAATTCAACAAAATTATTATCTTAATACAAAACAAAACTCTTAAATGGGTTTTATTAACAAGAAATATTGTTTCATAAACATCATATTTTATATAAACAATGGTCACTATTTTATAGATTCAGTGTCATTATTTAAAAAAAAAACAATGGTCATTATTTTTAGATGGTGACACTATTTCTAAAAATGACCACACTATTCTTAGAAAATGGTCACAATTTCTAGATGGTGACACTATTTCTAGAAGTGGTGGCACTGTTTTAGAAAAATAACTTACGAAATTGTACTATTTTAAAAATGTTAACAAACAGTTAAGTGTTCTTCATGGCTAAAATTTCCCATTATTTTTTGGTGAAGCTTGTGATCCCAAATTGGGGCTGCCGACTTTATATGTAGATAATTATACTATTTTAAATCTATAAAGGACATATTTAATTATACTGCAGTCATTGTTTTAGAGAATATAGAGTAGTGTAAAGTATGGACCTCAAGGTTTATTGATGGAGGTGTTACTTTTTGCACTAAGATAGAGCCTTTTTGTTAGAAGAACAAAAAGACTAATAATTTGGAAAAAAAAAAATTAATAAAAAAGTACAAGGAAGAGAGACATGTGGGGTCCGCAATCTTTTTGTAAGATTAAGACAACAAATTGGGAAAACAAAAGAAGTTAAAAGAAAGAGGGATAATGAAGAGATATTAAATTTGGAGACAAAGTTTTATAAATTAAATAACATAAAAATTGATGATTGAATTATTATTTAAGTATTGATTAACTTGTTTATCTTTATTAGTGACATTATTTAGCTTACAAATTTAATTTATTTAATATTACCCAAAAAAACATGCGTAAAAGCAGTTATAAAGTGGAGCCAAGATTGGTTGGCGTGTGCCTTGCACTTGCCTTTGGTTTGTTTTTTCTTTTATTTCTCGTGTTTTTAATATTAAATAAAGTTATTAGGTTGTTTTTTTATTAAATTTAAAGTTTGAAGTTTTCATTAATTTTTTATAAGTTTGGGAGCTTTAATGAAAATGACTTCTCTTAACTCTTTATTAATAAAAAATCATCTAATAACTTTATTTAATGAAAAGAGCTTAAACTTAATGAAAAAGACTTAAATTTTAATAAAAAGATAAAAGTTTAATATAATTAAAAAGTTAAAAAGGAATAAAAATTGACGCGCGAGACCCCGCGCTTCCGTCACACACATTCTCTTTCCTCTACCTCACTATTTCTTAAACTGAATATTGACTATCTCTGAAATTGAATGTGGATATTGCATTAATTCTTAAATCGACTATTTCTAAAACTGATCAGGGGTACTATTTTTTAAACTGGACATGGATTGGCATGCGCCTTGCACAGGCTTTTGGTTCTATTTTTTTTACCCATTGTCTCTTCACATAAATTCTAAAATTTTAAATTTACTATTAAATACCAATTAAAATAATGTAAGGCAGTATAGTAATCATCCTAGTTTTCATTTAGAGTCATGGTACATTTCACTTCTTTACTTTCCCTTGTGTTTACTTACACATATGGAATCACAAAAAAGGGTGAAGTTCCCCTTAAAATTGGTAATCAAACACCTAGAAATCAGGAATCAGATCAACCAGCTCCTAGATGATTTGATTATATTTCCTTATTTTTCATATTTTTAAGTTATCTAGTTCTTTCGTTGTTAAGTAAACATGGAATCAATACTCCTACTATAATTCTGAAAAAATTATTAAACAACTTCAATGAGAATTCAGATTTAGATTCTCGTTAATCCAATTCCTCCAATTCTAATTACATATTAGTAAACAAGCTATAATTTTCTAAAAACCTAAAACAGAAATTTGAAGGCTTAGACAACATTGTTTGCTAAAAGCGTTTGTATGTGTCAAACTCACCATCCATATAAATAGAACATAGGGTCTCTCATTTTTAGCAGAAATGATTACCAATAAACTATAGTACTTTCTAAATGTTTACTATTGCTTGTTTTTAATTAACACACTTTGGAGTTATTCAATTGGAATTTTATTTTAACAGTTTCTAGAGGTTACTTTTTTTTGTTGTTGTCAAAGTTTCTATAGTTTACTAAGAACCAAATTTGAAGACTTAGAAGTTTAAGGGCTAAAGTGCAGGCAATTCAAATTTCAGATTGACTCTCTAGTTTTGTAAGTTCAAAATTATACCCACAAAAATATGTAGCTCCGTTCTATCTATGGGCTTGTGTGTGTATATAAGCAGTGTTCTATTAAGAAATAGTATCAATATATATTTGAGTCAATGGGTGATTGTTAATTCATTTAACAAGTCCACATGGCAAATGTGAGAAGAGTGTATGGCATGGATCAACCGTTATATATAGGGATGAGCAAAATATCTACGATTACAGGTAATCCGCCCACCATAACCATTGCCCATTCCTAGTTATATGACGTCAAAGACTTGTTAGCCCTTTTTATAAATCTAGCATTGTTAACTACGTCTGCTTGATACATGTGGCATTCCTTTTGAAGTCGATGAAATTTAGTTACCACAATCATACTATCATAATCAACTTGGTCACATAAGGTCTACACTTTATATGTATTTTAATTGAGAATTGTATTTTGGCTTATATTCAATCAAATCAAATATAATGATTTTGACTTTTGAGTGGGCGGGAGTGCGTGGGCAAGAAAGCGGGATATGCTCACGCAGTTGGATGCTCTAATTCCTTCCCCGCATGGCGCCCACAAAGCAGAAAGTTGAGGAAGCACTTTTGTACTCAGCTACAAGATAAACTAGTTTCTTCAGGTGCTTTTGTACATATGTTTTTTTCTAGTACCACCTCAGTTGTTTCACATTTCACAACTCCCAACTAGGACAAAGTGATATTTTTTATTATTTATTTATTTATTTATTTTATAAAAGACCAGCCGGTAGTTTTGTCATAACAGTTCACTCTTCTGAGACCCATATAGACTAACAGAGACAACCATCGTGTGATTCACTTTTGCACCAAGTTAATCATGTGATTACAAGTGGCATGCAAACTTAATTCGTCGACAACCACTGGACCACCCTGTGATGGTTAGCTAGGAGAAAGTGTTCGAATTTCCAAAATAAACAAATAAATAAATAACTAGGAAAAAAATATTGATTTGTGACAATGACATAATAAATCAGTGTATGTTTTCATGGTCCACTGAGTAGTTTTACCAATTAATATCACAATTCACAAATGTGTCTTTCAAACCAAGTCCGCATACAATCGTTATCGATGCAAAGAAAAAATAAACATATGACAATGAAAACGTTTCTCCTCGCTGTATACAAGATAGAAAGGGCACCGAATTTCGGATGCAAAATCCCCTCGATGTGGAAGTCTCAACAAATTCGGAGAAAACAACCCGAAATGACTGGCTCGACTTGGAAGAGTGAGCGGTTAAGCACCTTTCTATACATTCTTAATACCTCAAAACAATGAAGAATGAAGCAGGAAACCTTCTTTGTTATCTATGAACTAAATTCCAAGTGCTTATCTAAAGGCAATGCTGAAGCTACTTTGCAATCCCTTCTTACCCGGGCCAACAAAATTTCCTTTTTGCATCATGGCTACAAACTCGTTGTAATCTATGCGTCCATCCTGCAATATAAATTAACACAGTAAGTCTCATATATAAACCGATCAGAGAAGTTGGCTTCACATAATATAATCTCCCCGATGCAAGTAATATAAACATTGCAACGTAGAAAAGGCACAGATTCTTGACTTGTCCCCACTTTTCGGTCATCATGCGTTCTAAACCCCAAATTTACTTTACTATTTCAAACATCAATACCACAATAGAAAAAGAGCTCCTGCTAGACATTGCAGTCATTGTCAACTAGGCCAAATCCCAAGTTCTGGAAAGAAGACATGCGGAATTAGTATTACCAAGTTGCATGCAAATTGCTCCCTAATCAGTCACCGAAAGGTTTATGAGGGTTTATGAAAGCTAAATAATACCGACACAGTTTTGAGCTTAACAAAAATTTGTTGCATAAACTGACACAGGACCTGAGTTTGCATGCCACTCGTAATCAAATGATTAACTTGGTGCATATAGCATGCCTCTTATGGATGATAACAATCTGAAATGGAACTACCGCGTCAAGTTATACAACAAATCAGTCTTCCGACCGTTGAACTTGTTCCATTACTCTCCAAATTAATGCAAGTTTACTTTTGAATTAAGCCAAGTTTCATGCTGATACAGAGTTTAGACGCTTGGAATCATGTCTTATTTTGAGCCACATCATCTTTCTATGTAATCTTAATGTGAATATGATACAAATGCTGGTTGTTAAGATATAGTCACTTACATTGTCCTGATCAACTTCTCTTATCATCTCTTCGAGGCGAACATCCTCTATGCCAAACTCCTCACAAGCTACTTGAAGCTCATCTGAAGTAATATAGCCACTTCCATCCTTATCAAAGTAGGAGAAAGCTGAAAATAGATGATCTTCTCTCTCAATTTTGTTCAGATGCAATGTTGCAGCTACGAACTCCCCATAATCAATGGTTCCACTGTTATCGACATCTGCCTGCAAATCAGGAAAAAGTGTTACTTTATGATCTTGAAAAATCTGTATATAATGATATTGACTTTTTTGAGAAACGAATTCTTAATTAAAGAGACTAATACAGCACAAATAGATGTTGGCCTAATCATATGCACCCCCCCTGTGGCTAAAGGTCAAGAATTATAGTATTTATGAAAAGTAGATTCCATAGATTACACAGGAAACTGTCACTCGTCAATATTCAATAAATTTTGTTTCTAGACAAACACGACATTAAAATGACAGTTACAAACCGACTTAACTTCACTTTTTTCCCTAACATAAAATACTACCAGTCTTTCTTCATGGTTGGAACGATCATGGTGGCTATGGCCAGAGAGGGTAAGAGGGGCGGCGGGGAAAGGTAAGAGAGATAGGATGAATTTGGTTTTGGTCAAGTTTCTCTTGGGGAAAATAACATTTACATGTGTGTCTATTACTATGCTACTTCTTGATATCCCGAAAAGATAATGAATCATTATAGTTAGTTTACACTTAAAGTACTCCAATTTTAATCTGGTACATACTGCTTGCATTAGATCATATATTTCAGACTCCTCCAGAGTTGCTCCAAATCTTTTCAATCCGGCCTTGAGTTCGTCAAAAGTGATTTGACCACTGTTGTCAGTGTCTATCATCTTGAACATCTCTTTCAGGCCAGCTATTTCTTCTTCAGACAACCTCTCTGCAATTACCTGCCAAATAGTTAAAAAGAAATTATCATCCTTCTTGGTGAAAGACTATCTGAAATACAGTGTTTATGTTATTAATTGCAGTGCTGGCCAAAAGAACAGAGTTATTAATTAAAGGCATCTAAAGTATGTGTCTGGATCAATCGGTACTTACTCTGAGAGCCATTTTCTTGAGCTTGTTCATAGCTGAAAATTGTTTTAAGCGACTTAGAACTGCAGAATCAAGAGCCTTATCGGGAGCCACACCATCAACTTGCACCCAGGGGTGGCCTGAAAGGAATAAAACCTACCAAATCAATAAAAAGTAAACGACATTCCTAACACTAAATTGTGATAAAAAAAGAATATTAGAATCCAGGGACACACACTTTTGACACACATTTTTTAGGGGTTCCACTTTGCAATGTATTTCAAAGATCCGAATGTCTACCTTTTAGGACTTTCCTTAAAGATCATGTCTACCAAAATTACCCAAATCCTAAACCATATGACCTTTGGATTAAATTTAGTGTTTATTTGTAGAATTGTATTCGTCTATTTTCTTCACTACAAATGAATGTCTTAATGGTTTTGGATTTGTCTTATTTTTTGCAAGGATGATCTATGAATGATGTACTAAAATATAGATGGTTTGGATCGTTGAAATACATTATGAAGTGGACGCTACAAAATGGGCATCAAAAACCTATGTCCCCGGATCCTAACCCATATATATGTATAAGAACTGTAATTTTTATGTGTAGCAGCAGAAATGATCTCGGGAATTCTTAAAGAGATTTAAAAAATTAAAGATTTAACTTTAACAGCAGATTTTAATATCATAGTAATTGAATAAAGTTTATGAATATTTCTTTCTAATTTTAACAATCCCATCCACGGTAGCTATTTCGGTCTGAAAGACAATAAAATAAATGAAAATACCCCTGACAAGACATAATATGCAAGTGACGTGGAAGGAAATCTTGTCTAACTTTTACATAAATGAGGTAGATGGTACGCACATTAGAGCTCAAGGAAGACCCGTAAAGGCGAGCATCAATGAGGCAATTACTCAACAGTCAGATATGCACTTGTTTTTGTTCAACTTCCATGTGTTTTTCCATATCTTTTGGACAGCACAGCAGCATTAAATTTGATATACAGACATGCAGGAGAGTAGTTAAGGTATAATATTATGACCTAAAATATCTCCAAATGGAGCAACCTACTGGTGCTTTCTAAGAATTTACAAACATGCATTTCAGTAGGAAAAAAGGATTCTAAAAAATCCTCAAACTTTACAACCAACAATCCTAAAAGAAAAAATAACTAAATAATCAACAAGAAACAATGAAAGAGACTCACACAAAACTTCATGTGCTGTCAGCCGCCTTTTAGGGTCTCGGACAAGCATTCTCCTCACTAAATCTTTGGCACCATCAGAAATACTAGGCCAAGGGTCTGATTCAAAATCTAAGTCACCATGCAGGACCTGTTCAAATATTCCCTGCTCACTTTCTGTTGAATCGTAGCAAAGTAAAAAGAAAACAATGTGGAAAACAGTTACAATAAGCAAAAGTAAGGTTATATTTACTACAGCATGAAAATAAGATCAAGAATCAAATATATATCAAGTTAAAAGTTCCCACCAGCCCAAAATGGAGGTACCCCACTTAACAGAATGTAAAGGATCACTCCTGCACTCCAGACATCTGCTTCTGGACCATAACGCTTGCGTAACACTTCAGGTGCAACATAATATGGGCTTCCAACCACATCAGTAAATTTTACTCCTGCAAGGAGGAAACCATGAATATTTGAACTCTCAATTTAATCATCATACTCTGAATAGTTTAATCTTCAACTCTAGTTATGTGACTGTCAAATAAACAGAAGAAAGTACCAACAAGTCAAAAAGAAGCAAAATTGTCCAAAAGTAACTATTGGGAAGCAAGCACATCCCCAACGTGGTTATATGTGGAAGTAGGAGCAATACTGTAGGGTTATATGTATATTATTGAATCCTATCCAGCACATCTTAGAAACTCTTGTTGGTTCCATAACTATATTGAAATTTCCACTGATGAAATCCAGTTTTAAACTATTAACAAAGAAATTATATTTTCTGGAAACAAGTTTTTGTCATGAAATTTCATAAAAGTTCGTTTTCTACAATGACTAGAATTGAATCTCAAGGAAAAGTTTAAATTTGAAGTTGGCATTTTCGGTACTGAAGCTTATCCAACAGTGTACCAGGTTAGGTACAGTTTCGTAGAGAGATAGAAGGACATAGGGAACCCGCAAATGAGGGTGGTTCACTGGGTGAAAGTGAAACAGCGCAGACAAATGGGCCACGATACAAAAGTAGAAAGACGATAGTCAGAGGTCTCAAATATTCAGTGAGTACGATTGCAAAATTAATGGCTGAACAGCAAATAACAAGACATAGTGAACTGTAATTTTTTATCATAAAATTGCCACCCAGGTTACAGCTCAAGGTGTATAGGCTATGGAATGAAATTGAGCACGGAATAAGTCTACCAAAAAATGCAATGCTAATGGTAAAGCTACAGCTCTAAAAAAATTACGAGTAATGCTTATTTAAGAAGTGACAAATATAGAAATAACTTAGGTTAGATTCTTTATGTTCCTAATTTTCACTTTCTGCTAATAACATCAAAGATCATGCCTATCATCTAAAATCTATTGATTCGAATTTCAATCCACAAAAAATTTCTAACGTTTGATCTCAAGTCCCATTTTCTCACAAAATTCATAAACCTGTTTGTGAAGTATAACCAAAATAATCTGTTATAGTAAAAAAATTTGTGAGTAATAATACGTGTTCTCACATCTTCAGCAAACTCCGTTCTTAAAATTCATTCTCAAAAATGGTTCCTTAGGACAAGTGCTACAACAGCACAATGGTCCAGAACAAAGATGTTCACGCCAAAGCAATTGTTAAAACACGATTGAATGTCAAATTCAAAAGGTATAGTGAGACTGGTGAGTGAAAGAACAGGGTGTTAAGTATTATTCAAGGAGCATACAGACAATTAAATATTTAGGGAAAAGAAATTCTGTTGTCCATGCAAAATATTGTACTAGATCACACTTTGTTTTGAAGGGTTAAGGTAGACTTAATAATCTTGATCATCATAACTGAAATGACAATAATAATATGAAATGGCACTGGTAATATGAAAACTGCACGTTGACAATTACCTGGCTTCAAGAAAATAGATAATCCAAAATCAATAGTTTTCAGAAGTGCATCCTCATCCTGACTGACAAAAAGAAAATTCTCCGGCTTAAGGTCTCGATGCATAACTCCCAATGAATGGCAAGCTTCGACAACTCCAACTATAGTCCTAGTTAGCTCAGCTGCCTTTCTTTCTGTATAATGCCCACGCTGGATAATCCTATCAAAGAGCTCACCTCCTGCACATAATTCCATTACAACATGAACTGCTACTGCATCCTCATAAGCTCCCTTAATAGATATAACATTTGGGTGCCCTGCCAAATGGTGCATGATCTGAATTTCCCTCCTCACATCCTCCACATCCTCATCAGTTATTAACTTCCTTTTTGCAATCGATTTGCACGCATACTCTTTCCCTGTCGCCTTCTCCACACACAGAAACGTTATTCCAAACTGCCCTTGTCCTAGTTTCCTCCCCAAACTGTAAAACTCCTTTAACTTTCCAGTTTTTCTTTGTAACACCGAACCAGCAAGTCCTGCACTAGGGACCCTCTTCATCTGCGGTAGCTTCTTGGGTTTTGCAGATTGTTGTGGTTCGGTTTCTGGTTTTGGTATTGTCACTTGCTCTGGTGGTTTGTCTAGTACTGGCATAGGTGACTCAGGTTCCTTAGGTGATGATGTCTCAGTGACAGCTTCTCCGTTTGTGTGAACTGAGTCATCGGGCGATCGGTTTGGCCACATTACAGCTGAAACTGATTGGAAGAAACCGTTTTTGGAAATGCTTGGTCCGACACAAGTATTTCCCATTTTGACCAAAACTCGATTCCTTCCTTCCTTAACACTTGCTTAACATCAGAATCCAACCTCCTCTATTGAATGTCTCTTAGCACAACAAATAAGATCTAATTTCGAAATCCGACAACTATAGTTGATCAAGTCAAACCCCTCTCTCTCTCTCTCTCTCTCTCTCTCTAGACTCTAGTTCATAGTAAAGACATGAAAGACCAAAAGCTTGGATTTGTAACCCCAAAAGTAAAGTATCAAAATTTCTACCAAGTCAACATTCAGAAATCATCCATACCAACTTTCTTCGATTGCATCAGACTATGGCACATGAACTCTTGTGTTCGATGGAGCAAACCCAGAAATCATAAACTCAAAGTCCGATTGCAGAAAACACAAATGATAGATAGAGAAATGGTGAAAACCTTACTTGATCAGCGACTAAATCAACAGTTACTGCAAAAAAGAAGACAAGTTTGAGATGAATAAACCAAGGAATATAAGGCCAAAAGGGAAAAGAAGTAGTCAGATGAGATGAATAAACAAATCAATCAAAAGCTCTAAACTTTGAACAATTCAAGGATGATGCTGCAAAACCCAACTGAGAAAAGGAAACAGGAACTGAGTAGAAGAATGAAAGATGGGCAGCTAGTAACTACTAAGTTGCAGTTGTGAGAGAGAGAGAGAGACTGGATCGACCTTTTCCTTTGGTTTTACCAAGCCTCCTGCCTAGTAGAAACGGAACGTTAAAGAGAATGGAGGGTTGGTTATCCTATCTGTCTGTGTCTGCTGCCACAGGAGAGCAAAAATATTATTATATTCGGACAGGCTTGTGTGTGAAGACCCGGCAGTAAACGCGTTCAGTCCAGATACTAATTGATCCCCCCCGGGTTTCTTGGTTCCTCCTGTTCAACCATGTTCAAATATTCATCATTTTTTATTTTTTATACAATTTTTATTTTTATTTTTGGTAAATTATGAGGGAGTGTTTTGTTTATTTATTCGAATCTTGATCTGATTTTGGTCAAATATTTTTATCTCATTTTCATTATACATCTGAGGTGCCTATAACAAAAGATTCATTTACGAATATTGTCTATCGGATTTTAAAACCAAAACAAATACGATCAAGATTAACAAGATCATCAGATGTGATATTTGTTGAGGCAAGTATCGGATCAGATGTATTGTATTACGGAAGTGTTTGAGGCAGCCAAGAATCAAAATAGGTGAAAAAGAAAGAAAATCTTCAGCTTTGAATGTTATTTTTGGAATTAATTTTTGATATTTTTATATTAAAAAAGAGAAATGATTTCTACACATCATTTTTTTTAGTTTTCTCCACCTAAACTTGTCTGTTTATTATATTTCTAAATTGTTTTCGATTTATTTAATTCAAATGTCAGAAAAAACAAAAAGAAAGAAAGGAGGGCACGAGAAATAAATTTGGTGAGATAACACTTCCATTAAGAAGTTAAATATAATGTTTTGTTTTGTTTTCAAAATAGGAGGCATCCCACTATACATTGACAAAATAATCTCTCTTTATTCAGCTCCAGTACCATAAAGTGATTGCATATTTTTTACACTCATATTAAATTGTACGCCAAAACATAACGACGAGTGCAAACATACATTTGTGGGAGTCCTCACTCGGGTTGGGAATTGGATTCCATCTGGATCCATTTTGTAGGGATCATAAAGATTCTCACATCTTAATCATTCATCGTGTGGTCAGAAATTATTTGATTTT
>JAOTRO020000035.1:499041-509474 GCA_028566515.2 Pyracantha coccinea | reverse complement strand
ATTGATTTTTTATTCAAAATTAAACGTAAATAGTATTTGATAAAAACTGATCGCACGATATACGATAAATCGTTAGAATGTATGGATCCCTAAAATTCCCACAAAACAGATCCGCGGAGGTTCCCTTTCCCTCGGGTTGGGGGCTCCAACTCTGTACACATTTTCCACTTAGCCCAATGACCATTCCTTTTTGGAGGGATAAATTAAGCAATTTTGGTGGAATTTTGGTCTAATTGACTTGGACGAAATATACTACCTAGAAAGACCTATTTGCCTCTATTTTCGAAGGAAATAAAAAAAAAGAACTTTAACGAAAAAGTTTTCGGTACTGCTTATTTTAACGAAAATCTATATTTTTACATTAAAAAGTCAATCTTAATACTATTCATTTTATTTTTATCGTTAAAATTTAAAAATTTCAAGCTTTTTTCGTTAATTTTCCAAATAAAAAAATGACACAAAGACAACCATTATTGGAGATGTTAGACCATCTCCCACCATACGCCGAAGGGTTGTGTTTAGCCAGAGAAGGGTTGACTGGCTTAAAGCATTTTCAATGAAAAGGGTTAAAGGTTCAAAAGTCAAAATATGGTCACAATTGTCATCTCCAATTGATAGTTGAGCAATAATTTAATGAAGCACACCAGGATCAGGGAAGCGCAACTGCTACCTGATGCTTTCAGACGGCCCATAAGCTTCTCTCTCCGCGCTCCGCCGCGATAGATTCCGGTACTCTCCTCTTCCTCCCTCCTCTCTTTGCTTTAAATTTGAGTTTTTATTTTATTAGTTTGTTTGAATAATGAATCAATGGTGACTGCTCGACTGCACTGACATTGTTCGCAGTTTGAGGATGCCATTCGCCACCAAGGCTTCGGCGTCAAGGATGTTATTTTTCTTTTCTTTTTGGTCAAATGTTCCATCTTTGCTTGGCTTCTCCTTATTCGAATTCTGACAATTTCTTACGTTTGTATAGAAGTTATGCCCTTGTAAATGAAAGTGTGATCGATTTTTAGAAGCTTATATTTCAGGAACATCATTGTAAATTTCTAACTCCGTCATTAGACAGAAATTCATATATGCTAATTTTGGATTGTATTTTTTTTCAGTAACACTAAACCAGTAAACCATCCTTCAAACAGATTTCCAATGTGTCATATATCATGTAACATTATACATGTGTTCAAAGCTTTTCAGATTTGATTAATTGATAAGCTAAGCTAAATGGTGAAATTACAAAGAAAAAAAGAACAGAATCATCCTCATCTGCCTTTTCCTTTCTTTCATATAATTATATTGAACAAGCATGAACCATGTTCAACAACTAAAAGAAATTAAATGGATGATCCTTCTTTCCTTCAAATGGAATAGAGAGAGAGAGAGAGAATCAGACTGATTCCCTAAATTAATGTGTTTCTGGCTACTCCTCAATGTCCTGGCTATTCACGGAATGTGAGAAGGAACACACTTCGAATAAGCCCCGGCCACGACCGCCACCGCACGTAGCTCCCGCCATCACATACGACACGATCATATACAAGTTATTGATGATCATTAGGAGCAATGACATTTGTATTATTGTTTTTGTTTTTGGGAGCAAAACTGGAGGGTTGTCTTTGGACAATGAGTTTACGCATGGCATCCATGAGTTTTGTGCTCCTAGGTGTGTGCGGCCCAACAACTTCTTTAGCATCACCAGTGACTACATCAACTTCTTTAGCATCACCAGTGACTACATCTATAATGGTTTCCCGGTGGCTCTGGTAATGGTGATGGCGGTGGCAGTGGTGGTGATGGTGGTCCTCCTCCATTAACTTGGGTCCCCGAGACAACTCTTCGTCCTGCTGGAGCTTGCACTTGTGAAGCTTCACGTACTTCTTCATCATCATCTTCAAAAGTTTTAATTCGATGGATCGAAAGGAGACTTATTTGTTTTTTCGCTTGAAGGACTAATGCATGCATGGAGGGCTCATTTATATGTTAGCTGGACGCGTTGGAGAGGATAATCCTCTCCAAATCTCATTGTCCGAAGCTCAAGGACCAAACAATCCGGACCACTTAAATTGAATTTGTCCGTCCTTGTTAACTCATACGGCTGCCCCACTTCACATAAACAAAGGGCTTTGATCTTTTTTTTTCACTCAAACCAATGGCTCAGATTTTCTGATCCTTAAGCTCCGAACAGCAATGTTTGGAGAGGATCCAAATTCCGTTAGAGATAACAAAATATTGCCAAAAAAGTATACTTTAGCTGTTTAATTGTTTACCATTTCTCTGACTTCAAAAAAATTGTTTACCATTTCAATAAATTAAGGAAAGGCTTACATTAGTTTGCCGTCGTGGTAATCTCATCCTTTTTTTTCAATAGTTTAATTTTGTACTTTGTAGAACAAGTTTTTTAGGTTCTGTTTGGTCACCCAAATAGATAGATGGAAAATTATTAATTAGTTGGAGAGTTTTCGGCTTGACGTGTTGGTTACGTCTACTGTGAGAGGAACAATATTAATAATAATTGTGTTTACCTCCTTGCTCGGTAACCGACTTATTCATCCACTTGTGTTCACTTTGTAGGGAACCTACTTAATTAATCGCAAAAGTGACATGTATAATTAGAAGTACCTTTCATTTGCTTTACCATTATCATTTAGTCATCCAAGCTTGTCGAACAAATTGACTGATTTGGAAACAATTAGCATCCTTATGAGCAACTATTCATTTATTTGATGTATATAGATGACTAAACAATTTCCAAGTTGAATGATTTTTGGCAGAGATGATCTTTGAGAGCTAAAGAGAATAAACGATTTTGATTATGATTATGATGTTTATACGATAAAAATACGTTTATTTGTAAGAACAAATGAGTTGACAAGTAAGCTTCTTCATGGGATGGATACAAGTCTTTTCCAAAACTTTAATTCATGTGATGTGCATACAAAATTGTATTTGAGGATTTTTCTCCACCAGTCCACCTAAACATACATTGTGATTCCAATTGAGGGCTTTGAAGTAATTGCCGTGGCGATATTCAAAGTCTATCACGGTCTTGGTACGTCAGAAAAATTAAAATCAAAATGCAAAGTAGATGTATGTCAATCAATTTCAAACCAGGCTTGGACAACTTCGTGTCTGACTTGAGAAGCAAGACTACTCTGCTCCCAGCTGCTCTAGGGCACCCAGCTGAGCTGGCAAAGCTTCAATCAAAATTTCATTCGCTTCCTTCCATTCCAATATGACAAGCTGTTACGCGTGGTTTTACTGATCAATCGAGTCTTGAATCTTTCTGTTGTTTTACGTACATATACGGCTGCAATGGGGGATCTACGGATACTCGGTAAAGGGGCATTAGCCTTGTGCATATGGAGTGCATATGGAGGCATTCGTCAAAGTTGATGTGGTAGCGGAGTCGGATGATAGTGGTGGTCATGGTGGTGGGGATCAGCCCCATTTGTACCAGCAACTAGAACTTCCACTGAGAAATTGGAGAAGGTGAGAGTGCAAACCTCGTCATCACCAGGGGTCTGCAGTTGGATAGCGGACATTGGGATTGATTCGGAAGCCACTCATATGCCGCATTTGCATCTTGACCGCGACAGTTGCATTTTTAAACGGTTGGAGAAGAGCAGACTCTGCCCGTTGTGCCGCTTCTCCATGCCTACCAATTGTGAGTGATGTGATAGATCTAACGCACTCCGATCATGTACCAACTGATCTGATTGATCTCACTCTGCTACATATATGATAATAATGCTCAAAAGCGAGATTCATTGATCATATGTAGAAGAAAAAATCGCCAAAAACATAGATTGAACATATGATCAGTTCAAATTAAACAATGTCTGTATACAAAAAGAAAATGCTTATGGTTCTTCCTTAACAAAGAAACTAGGAGGCAAGCAAAAATCTTCCTCATGATTCAGGATTTCCATCTCGTCATCGTCTGGCTTCTGAAAGACGAGAAAAAAGGGAATAAAATGTACACCTCAATAGGTCTGAGGACGCATACTTAAAATCCCATGGGAGCACTTCAATATTTCATACGGCAAATTTGAGTAACGTTAAATTTATCAAAGAAAATAAAAACAAAGCTTTATACCATTAGTATTAACCAAGAGTTCTATGTTGTATGCACAGATACTCTGAACTTGCCTTTTCTGATTACTCTAAACAAACAAATATCGATCAACATGAAGATTCGAACGTTTAAAAGGGAGAGCATAGGACAGTCCGTCACAACAATAACAAAACTTGAAATATGCAAATACAGACAAATTAAATTAAATCAGTTATATACCAGCATTTCCAAGTTGTAGAACCGATCGAGCAATTGCAGAACCTCGTCAGAAGAGAAGTACCGGTCAAACCTGTGAAGATCATACAGAAAAAGAGTGAGGCTATCAATCAGAAAACGGAGGCTCACTGGAATAAGTGTTAGAAAACCTGGGAGCAGTAATGTGAGGTGGAAAGGAACCTTCTCTGCAGAAAATCCATTAAACCATAAAGGACAAAGTGACGATGTATGCCTGCACAAAGAAGTTACCGATTTCTTATCTATTAACGAACAAAACGATGATATAAGGAAAAAAAATTGGATGCGAGAACCAAAATGAACAATTATCAGTTTAATTATTTTACAATTTACTCAATGCACATGAACTCCTAGACATAGCTTTTCTTCCCATGTGAAGGTTCATTGCAAGACACTGAGCGATAATATTCACTTATATCATCCAGAACATAAATGTACAAAAATTGGCAGGTAAAAATTTCAATCACATATGTATAATTCTCAGTACGAAGATTCAAGCATGTGATTTGACACAGATGCTGCTTGACCGCCTTTTTCAACAACCAAACTGATACATTTTCCATACAGGTTTCATCCAACTACTCACATAGAGTAATTAAAAACGAAATACAAAGATGTGAAATTAGATTTGTACAACTTACCTTGTAATTTTGTCAGGGGATACAATTCAAGAGCTTCCAGCAGTCTAAGCTCCAACTCAATCTCTGATTGGTCCTATTAACCAGAAAATTGCGACAAAAAGAGTCAATAAAATTAACATGAAAAACATATATGTATGTACATGTCCATATAAAGATGAAGACCTTGGGGAGAGAAGAAGCAGAGGAAGGGGGAGCGTTGCACGGAGAGTGTACAGACATGCCATCTGGTTCCTCTTCTCTTCCTTTGCCACCACTTTCCATTTGTTTCAACTATAAATACTTTATCTCGAAGAAAATAAAGAAAAGACGTTTCCTTTGTTTACGGTAAAATGTTTCAAAACTTTTTCAGGTTCAACTGAAAACTGAAAATGAAGGCATTTTTCTCTTTTCATTTTCTTGTCTTCAATAGGGTTCTCAAATTTGATCCATAGAGATCTCTGGAATGAGTGGCTATGCTGTTAGCTCCTGGAGCAAGCCCAAGTTTGGCCTGGTCTTGGCTGGAACTATACGTGATGAGTTGAGATGGGACTTGAGACGACTCGAGCTGAAATGTTATGTCACCATGAGGTCAAACTCGGACCAAAATAAATTAAGTATCTTGAGAGGATGAAGGCACACAAGCATATCCAACAAACTCACATAAACATTTCTGTATAGAAAGATTGTTGTTAGTCAAACATTCTGGGGTATAAAGTTTAAGCCTTGTAAGCTTTTAGTATCTTGTTTGGATAGCTTTTTAGGAGTGGGGCGAGTGGCAATCACAAGAGAGGGTAGATTTCAAAAATTACATTGAAAAAATAAGGAAAAAGTGCATAGTGAAATTTTAGAATGCTGTAAGCAAAATGTACTGTATACAAAACCATATAACCTCACATAGTGGAGAAGTGAATCCTAGAAATGCAGGGTCAGACTCAGATGTGAACCCCTGAGAGGATATTTGTGAAATTTACCAATAACTTCCAGTAATTTCATATTTAAGTTTTCAGTTTGAAGAAATTATTTCCACACACCTTTTTTCACCTTCTGCACACCCTTTTTTTCAAGCCATTGGATTGAACAAATCAAAGGAGAATCAATGGCCACAATTATGAGGGTTGTGCGGAAAGTGAGAAATTGATGTGCGGAAATCACTTTCCTTCTTTTAGGGCCGGAAAATTATGTGTCCGTTTGGGCACAGCCATCACTGATCATTCAATTTACCTACTGTAAAATGTAAATAATGCCCAAATGAAACGCAAAGCTAACACATTTAACATAACACTATCATCCGTAAAGGGAAAAACAAACGAATCTCCAAATCAGAACCCACCAACAATCCAAAACCTCATCAAAGTCAATACTATGATTTCAAATTACAAAGAACAAGAAATCAAAAACCCCCAAATTACACATATAGCATAACTTAATGCCATCAAAACAATGGCAGAAAACGGCAGATGAGGACAAAAAAAATGAAAGCACTGACCTCCAAGACAGCTTCTTTGTTGCAGAGACAAGTTACCCAGCGACGAAATGGAGAGAGAGAGAGAGAGGCCTTTTTCTTCTTATGTTTGCAGGGAAGAGAGCTTCCTATTTTTGCAATGTACGTGTTAAAAACTTCTACCGTAACGTGTCATTTTTACCGTTTATTATCTGTAGAAAATTTTCATTGTGACGGGAACACGGATGATACATTATGTTTTTTTTATGTAAGTGGTGGGAAATTTTATTTTTTAAGTTATTAACATTTTAATACACATACCTCACCATTTGTATAGTGAGTAGCACCTCGTGTGCCGTCACATTGAAAAATTTGTCGTCTAGTTGGTGCTATTTGAATTTGGGTAGGGCCTGTGGGTTCGGGTCTCAGCGGTCTAACCGGTCGGGCATGAAGGATAAAAATCGGAATGGGGACAAGTTTGACGAAATTTGCAGGTTTGGTGTTGAGGGCAGGACGGAAATGGTGTTGTAATTCCCAACTAATCTTACAGCGAAGGACTACAAACTATTCTATGTAATTATGTTTACCCTAAAATTACAAAATCTACGTGGAGTGCAAACCGTAAATATCTGGTGTGAATGCGGGCTTGCCAATACGTGGCCGAATGACCAAGCGTATACTTCGGTGTGGGTGTGAGACCTGAACTTGTTCAAACGATCAAGGTCAAGGAAGGAACCTCTCAACCTTGAGTTTTTCAGCCTTGTAGACAAGGACGCCTAGTCTGGATCTTCCGTACCAGGCTCGATCTTGATTACGAATGTTAAGGTTATGCGAATGGGGATAAGACTAAACGGGCAAAGATACTTGAAGGTCACGGTGGTCGTGATAACAATCCGGAGTTCGGGCGTGCTCCTGCCCAACTTGAGTTGTTACAAGATGTAATCCACGCATGAAGAAGCTAAGAACACCAACTTGCCTTGGGAAGAAAGCGAGTGGCCCTTGTAGCTAGGCACCTTGGTCGGAATTTATACTTAGCGAAGCATCCATGGTTGAATGGTTAAAGATCTTTAAATTTAAGCATTTTCTTTATATACATCATACAACCTCATGCAACTTTCAATAACACCTCCATTTTCCTTTAATTCGACTATATTTATATTCATTACCCGTCCAGCATACATTCAACATACTAGAGAAGGTACCAAAAGTACCGCAAAACCTTCAAACACAGCAGGCTTGAGAGCTTAACCGGAACTTCAGTTGACAAACAAATGGATCTATCAATAGATTACTACTCAACGTAACTCGGGCTTCGGCCGAGAAACAAAAAATTTACAGTAATTTAAACTATGAACCACCCCGAAAACTACTAAAGTAGCAACACAGCGTCTCATCTAAGTATACTGACCAGAGGGAGGACTGATGCTTGCAATAGCACGCTTTCGTAATTTCTTAGCCCTGAAAGACTCTCTTCACAAATCCTTGGAAAGAAGTCCCCATCCCAGCACCGACAGCTTCTGCCAAGTATGTTGCCTCTTGAATGGTTTTCTTCAAGTCAAAAGCATCTTTCACCCGATTATCCAAGAATGCCCATGTATCACGAAAATCTGGGGAATCGTCGGTAAGCATGTAAATCTCAGTTGTGGAGTATATTCCTCCTAGGACAGTCCGCTTCACATACCACTGAAAATCAGCGGTGTCGTCGCCAGCACCATGCCAAATCTCATCCACAAGCATCGCTCTCTGCTTAAAACTTGTGGGAACATTCACTGGTTGTGCCTGGATGCTAAGTGCTTGAGGCCATTTCGATATGTAGGGTGCCTGCATTTCTAAGCGAATACGGATAAGCTTGGTGATACGGTCACTGAGTATCAAACTTTTCAGCTCATCTGTACTGGACTCTATTCTATCAATAAGCCTCTGCAAACATTCATCCATGAAAAACTCCACCAGGGTGCCCTCTTTCCTTGGAAATGATCCGACAATAGATGGAGACACACCAACATCCCTTGCACCAGCAATCATTGCGGCTTCGCTCCATCCCAACCTTATCACATGGGGAAGTGAGGCCTGGAGCACGCGAGCTTGCTCATCTTGGTATTCTACTCTCGACTTCCTCGTCTGACTGTCTGTTGATGACGTGGAATTTGAAACATTAGGGAATTCACCGGCCGTTGATGATGTGGAATTTGCAAAACTAGGGGGTTTATCAACAAATGGTTCAGAGTTCACAGTGGTGGAAAAGTGAGTACGACTAACGAGGGATTGAAGAGGACGGAATCGAATCATATGGGTATTGCTATTGCTAACCAAGGGTGCGCCAAAGAGCCGGAGAAGCCGATTCGCTGTGGATCTATACATTTTGATTTGGTATATTGCCAATATCTTCCTAGAGACAAAAAGAGTTTAGTCAAGACATGTTAATATAAGCAGTTAGTTTCACAACATAATTCATAACACAGTTCCAAAGTTCAAGTTAATTTCTTCAATATCTCATTTTACCACGAATTGTTAATTTCTTCATTATCTCACCCAAAATCAAACAAAAATTGAGATTGCAGACCTTACATTGCATTTTGTCATTGTTCACAAAATGAATCTTAACAACAATTTGGATAATTTATATTATTTTTTTCGTATCAAAATCTTGATACAGATCATTAAGAGCCCTAAATTAGAAACCCTAATCATGGTATAATTTGGGAATTCAAAAACCCTAACTAAACCCCTAAATTCCAGACACCAATTTAATCTTAAAACAAGTAAAAATTACCAGAAAAAATGAGAAAGAAGGATAAAAGCTATTGAGAAAAAAAAACCTGGATTTGGAAGAGAGAGCTTCGTAGTTGCAGGGGATGTGGAAACCCAACGGCGAAAGGCAGAGAGAGAGAGAGAGTGCGGAGAGAGCTTGCCTCCTTTTCGGCTGTGGCTCACACAGAAAAAGGAGTTTTCCTGTTGTTGCGTTCAACGGGTTCCTTAATATATTTTCGTTTTATTTTTATTTATTTTATATTAAACACGTTAAATAATAATCCAATCATTATTTTTATGAGCTTATTTAGATGTGTTTTCAAAATTATTGAAAGAGTTTTTAGAGAAAATATTTTTGAGTTCCAAAAGCACTTTAAGTGCTTTTATAGAATTTATTAACATTTTACTAAAAATTGTTTCAAAAAATACATTTACCAAAAACGTTTTCAATCATTTTAAAAGCACATCCAAACAAGCCATTATCGTTTTAAAATTCATCAAATCGCCCGGAGAAAATTTGTGAACAAAAAAGCTCAACAATTTAATAGACTACTAAAGAGATTAGCCTTTATGGCACAAGCCTACGTGTATGAAAACTAACCTTTAATTGTTTTTGTTGGATCTATTTTTTAATTAAAAATTAGAAATGAAAGTGCTGCCTACTAAAAATAAGAAATGAAGTAATTACTCACTAAGTGGGTTTGTGTTAAAATTACGATTTTGCCCTCTTTCCTTTATAAGAAGTCTTTAAGAGGATGAATCCTCATTTTATTATAAAAACAAGAATTAGTTGTGGGTCCACATCGCATTGAATTTTAATGATCCGAACCGTCTATTTTTCAAGTTGCACTGCGTAGATCATCCTTACGAAATATTAGTCAAATCGGAAATATTTAAGACATATAATTAAGTTCAAAAAAATTAATGAATACTTTGTTATATAAGAAACAATGAAATTTTGTTTTGATAATTAAATAGGCACATGGTTTTATATTGAATTGATTTTTTGTAAGGATGATCTATGAATCGAGACTTACAAATAGATGGTTTAGATCGTTGAAGTTTGACGTGAAGTGGACCCTACATCTAATCCCCATTTTTTGAAGAAAAATGGAGATCCCTTTGCATAAAGAGCTTCTGCCTTCATATATACCTTTATACAAGCCCTTTATGCAAATGGATTCCTTTTTTTTTTTTTTTCAAAAAATAGGAATTATGTGTGGCTCTCACTCTACATCGAACTTCAACGATCCGAACTGAAGATTTTGTAAGTCTCGATTCATAGATCATCTTTGCAAAAATTCAATTTAATCTG